>JAURVB010010094.1:0-130542 GCA_033002965.1 Piper betle | reverse complement strand
AAAAAGAAGAAGAAAGCAGGAAAAAGGAAAGACAGAAGAAAACCCTAAGGGAGGAGCCCCTCACAAGAGATGCTACCCTCGTCAACACCCGATCACTATCCCTGCAGTCATTGCCACAAAACTTGCCATCCTGCTGCTAAGATACCAAATTTGGAGTAAGAGTCAAAAGCCTTAAAGATTAGCCTTGCTGCCTTACTCCTAGACTCGTCCAAAACCGCCACCACAAGGCAAAGCCTGCCGCACGAGTACATTCTTTACATCTTTCTCATTATTGTTGTTGCTACTTTGTCATTTTGAATCCTTGCCACCATCCTGCCTTGCCGCCATAGAAGAACTTAGTCATTGCAATCTCACCGTGAAGCATCCAATTGGACCAGAGAAATTCGTGCTAATAGAAGGGGCTGCAAGGTGCTGATTTCTAGTTGCCTCGTCATTTTGGAGTACCCCGGGTTGCTGATTTTGTATTGCCATGAACCTTGCCGGCCGTCCGCTACTGCACTTCATCGCATATTGCCGCACTGCTGCCTTGCTGCTGTGAAGGAGCCGTGTTGCTTTGAAGTGTTGCCGACATGCTGCCGTGAGAAGAGCCCAAGCCCCAGTGTGGGAGTCTGCCATCGCTGGAACAAGACTGCTGGAATCCAACATCTTGCCTTACCTATCGCTGCTGCACCTCGCTTTCTTGTCACTTCTCTTCATCTCCGTATTGCTGTCCGGCCATCACTTCGCCAAGGAGAGAGTGGGAGCTGAGTAACCACTGCTACCACTCTTCCCTGCCTTGTAGATGCAAAGGCGTGCCGGAGTTTGGAAATAGCCATTCTGCTGTCCACCAAGGAGGTCTTTGGAGTATTGTTGCACTAGCAAGTTTGTGTTGTGGAGAGGAGTTACAGCTGACAACACTGACGAGGAGTCTTGCCTTGAAGAGATTAGCTTTCGAATGTCGCATGTTTCCGATGCCGAGGAGTCACTGCTCACTGTTTTGCCGATTGGCCAAGGAGAAGAGGTCTAAAGACCAAGATCGCCACATCCCCGGAGTCCAGCCCATTGCAATTGTGCAGCCTCGCTGAAATCCTCATCGAGCCAAGAATTTCCAAAGAATTGTTGCCGCTGCATGACTGCCATAGAAACAGGGGAGAAGCAAGGAGTTGCTGTCGTCGAGACCTGCCAATAAAAGCTGCCCTTTTGCCGGAGCTTGGTGCTACTGAAGTCTTACCGCCTATCAGATGCTCGCCGTCGTGAAGCCTTGCTGCAGTATGCCTGCTCGAAAGGAAAATTTTCTTTTGCATGTAAAAATAGGGGATGGATTAGGAGGAATTCTTTCCGCTATCCATCACTGGTTGCCGGCAGCCCATCACCATCTCCACTCGCCAAGGGAAGGAGGAGTTTGCCAGTCCCCAACTGAGAAAAACTGCCCAAGAAGTCACATACCAGAAAAGGGAAAAAATAGAGCAAGGGGAATAGCAGAAAAAATAGACATTTTCCTGAGAGTGCTCCAGTCGACCAGTACCGTCTTCAGTCATACCCTTGCCACCGGTCTAATTTCCATCACGCCGGCTATCATCCCTGACCGAGTTCTATCACCTAAGACTCCTGTACTCGCCAGAATTTTATCAGGAAGCTACCAACCGGAAAAGGGAAAAGACAGGAAGCGGTAGCGAGTGGTGGATTTCAGGGCAATTTTCCGACCAACACCGGTCGTTCCCAGCTCTGCCTTGGTGTGGAAAGTGAATTCAGAAAAGAAAGTTTCAGATCTGGGCGGAGTTCCGCCGGAGTTCGAAGTCGTTGTCGCCAGAATTTTATCAGGAAGTCACCTCCGAAAAAGGGAGAAAACAGAACAGGAAACGGCAGCAAACAGTTAACTTCACAGCAGTTTTTCGACCAATTCCGGTCGTTCCCGGCCCTCAAGTAGTCACAACATGAATCGGGCAAAGTGATCTACAAACGCAGAACGTTTATGGCCGGATTTCATTACAGCTGTAAAACCCACGACTCGAGTCAGGGTTTTATATTTAGAACAGGTCAGTTCGACCGTTATTTTTGAGTCGAATTAGTTTCAGAACACGTGTACTGAGTCGACGCTGATCGCGTGTATGAGCAATAAAGGTCATGCATACCCAAGTAAATGATGATAACGTCATTGAACACAGTAGAACAGAATGAGTTATCAGAATACACGAGATTATGCCACTTATGTTTTTTTATTTTTATATGTAGTGGATCGTAGAATTAGTTTTTAGGCCGTTTACCGCGTTAGGACGCATTATGGGCAGTTAGGATGGGTTGATAGTTCTAGAGCATATCATTGTGATGTTTTGGTATTTGTTTCATTTTACAGGTTTTTTACCAATTTTTATGAATTTTTTTAGCATTTAATATGACTTAGTTATTCTACTTGACTCGAGCCGGAGACGAGTCAAGTCTTATTTACAAAATTGCCACCCAGTTATTTTTCTCCCCTCCCAACGCCTCCCCTGTGCATGCCACTGTCGCCGCCGCCGACAGGACCCGGCCGCCAATCGTCGCCGCCAATCGTCGCCGCCTAGCCTTGCCACAGCGTTGCTGTGCCGCCCTGACACTATCTGGCCGTTGCGATGCCGGAATCGCCACGCCTAGCACCGCGTCCGGGTTGTGCCCACGTCGCCAATCGTGGCACTGGCGACTGACCAACCCAGACCACTATCTGGCCGTTGCAATGTCGGAATTGTCGCGCCCAGGTTGTGCCCACGTTGCCGATCGTGGCACTGGCAACTGTCGCCATCGCGATCCAGCTTTAGCCTTGACACCCTCGATCACCCAACAACCTTCCCCTACCGGAGCGGAGGCCATCGCTGCCCAGGCCGACCGGATCTAGTGACCCATCGCCGCCGGCCCTGTTTTAGCCATTTTCACAATTATAATTGTTGATTATTATGGTTGATGTTTGTATTGTGAGTGTGTTTGATCATGATGAGTTTGATCCATCATTTAGTTAGCGGGCATTAGTATTTAGTTTTGATGTGTAGATACGAAGTAGGAGCTCGCTGCCTAGGCGCGATGACACGCTTGGAGCTTCTACCAGGTCCATTTAGGACTCGTCTCTGTTTTACGTTCTCTTCTATCGTATGTTTATTTTATTATTTACAAGACGGGTTAAGTGGTATTTTATTGGATCCCACTTAACTCGGGCCATTTAGCCGAACAGATTTCCGGATTAATAACCACTCGAAGATGAGATCCCTTGAGGATGATTTCGAAAACAAGATCCACCACAAGTTACCTTCGGGCCTATTATATAAATCCCTACCCAGCCCTATATATATGTAGTTTTTGCGTTTTCAGTGAGACGAGAGATGGAGAAACCAACTACACATACCATGAGTGGATGTCGTGACAGTCAAAGCGAGCTCTGGATTAGTGTCAGCGGACTGTTCCATTCCCAAGGGATCCTGACAACTCCACGTTTGAGTTCCTCACACCCGAAGAACGTGGAGGTTTACGAGTACTGTTTAACACAGTGCATGTTCATACTTGTGGTTCAAAGGGTACTAAAGGTGATTGCCTGAGAGTACTAGGCCTTCGTGCTCAAGGCCAGGAGAAATATGGAGGTAAGGAGAGGGCTTAGGATTTGAAACCAGAAAATGAAGTAAGAAAATGCCGAGAGCGGCATCCGCAGCAGTAAATCAGTAAGTTCGGGATGTTACCGGGTCTGCGGCCTAGTGGCTCCTCAGTAGTGCCCTTCAAAGTGTTCACGTGGAGTATATGATATTTTCTTTCATATGAGAGTTTGCTCTCATAGCCAGCTTGTTATAGTTATTTTATTTTATGGACAAGTAACACTTGTTATTGACGTGTTTTTATACTATATGTAGGTAATAATCACGAGTTGGAGGAGCCAGTTTGGACGGAGGAGCACTGTTGTTGTTTGCACACATGTAAGTCGATTGAGTGATTATATTGTGTTTATGATGTTATTATATAGTGAATGGTGCAGTTCTAGAATGAGTTTATAGTATATTAGATTGTGTGTGAATGAAATTGTTGATATATGCATATATACTTGTATATATTATTTTGACAAGGTGGACCCTAATTGCACTTTTAGGGGATACTTATGTCCGTTGTATTTTAGAATTTTTATTAATTTTGATTGTGATCGTATTGTTGTATGAATTACCTTGCACGTCATCCATGTAGTATCATGTTAGGATTTTGAGCATTTATCCATGCATGACGAGTCGTATTTTCATCTTAAGATGCCGAGATTAAATTTGTACGAGTTGGGTTTGGGTTAGTCGATATAACCAGCGCCTGTAACATGCCAGTTCGGTTCACGAACGTGGACCGGATTTGAGGTGTTACAACCGCCGTCACCAGGGAAAAATCAAAAAGTTGTTGATCGGAGCAGCAAAGCAGAAAAGTGACCAACTTTGGGCACTCCGTCCGGCCGACTGGTGTCACTACCGATCATCGGATCACTGTCAGGGACCCATGGGTTTGTGAGTTACAGTTACGAGTAATCTCCGCTACCCTCTGCTGCCGGAAAAGCCACCGCCGGAGCCATCAAAACCACCGTTGCACCATCGCTTCAGCCAAGTTGTCGGACCCGTTTACTGCTGACCGCATCCACTCTTGTTGTGCCGAGACCAAATCCTTCTCTCCCAGCCCCGTCTGCGAAGCCAGACCGTGACCAAATACAAAACCTCGACCCGGATTGGAGTTGACGTACCTACACCACCTGAAGACTGGCACACGCAAAGAGAAAAGAAGCTGACGTGCGCCATTCACTCCGGTCTAGCATTTGTTTGATTTGCAATTTTGCATCAATCTGAAACGGCCCGGTTTAGTCTATTGACACTTTAAAAATAATTTAAAGACCTTTTAGACCTCTGATCAAAACAAAACTTGATATCACACCATTTTTTGACACTCTGGACACAGTGATAGAATTATTTTGAGGATTTAAAGATTATAAAAGGGCAAACCATGAGATTGGGGACAAGGATCTCAAAGGCAAATTTATTTAAATGCGGCAAAAAATTCACTGTATTATGTAAATTGTACGATCGTGGATTGTGAGTATTAATCTCTATCAATCTCATCATGAACTGACTTAGGAATTCAAATTGAACCCTTAAAAACCACGGAAAAAATTTCTTACGTATTATTTTGGTGTTTATAATATTTTTTATTTCCATTACACTATCTCTTTGCACAGCTAGGGCGTCTCAGTCTCATCGAACTCTCAAACCCAGGTCGAAAAAGACACGATCTGCCAGGGCAGACAATCCCGCCCCCAATCAATTATATATTTATAAATCCTACAAGAATTGGTCATTGAGAAATTATAATGAATTTGTAAAAACGGGAACCATATTTATAATTTAAAAGCATGTTGAATTGGCATACCAAGTAAATTTACATTAAACTACAAACTAATTGGCATGTAAAGGTAAACATTTATGTTTCATAGGTTTAATTTAAGAAAAATAAAAGAGTAAATTTATTAATTCTTGATGGTATAAAGAAAATATTAAATTTTTATATTTTATTTGAATTAATCCGTATAAATTATTTTTCTCTTCCTTTTCCTTCGTGATTGATGTAATTCTTCATTTGCCTTTGAAGTGTCACAAATGACAATCTATTTTCCTCGTAAAGTGAAAAAGCTGTAAACCAATTAATATGTTGATCTTACTAGTTAGTATAAACTACATAATAGTAAAAAATTATATGCTTTAAAAAACCTAGTTTCTTTCTATATTTATAGATTTTTTTGGGTGATTATATAAAATTTTTTAAATTTTGTCCATGTCAAAAAACGTGGAGTAACTTTTATCCTCATAAATTTTCTTTACTCCATTTTTTTTCCACTTTTAAAGATAGAGTATCATTTTTAAGAGTTAAATAAAGTTGGAGTATTAACACATGGTCACCCTTCAAATCTTAAAAATGCAGAAAACATTAAAGTTATAAAATAGGCACGGATAATATGTGAAGGAAAATGTGGAGAAAAATATATTTTAAAAAAGAGTTACGAGAATAAGTTAATTCAGAATTTGTACCTTATTTGTTAAAATCTTTGATGTATCTATTTGCATAGAACCGCCAATATTATCTTCCTGCTTAAGCTACAATGTGTAAATCAAACTTTTCAATTATGGAGCACGATTGACGGACATTCTATTAAATCATTAAAAATTACCCTTTTCATGTTCTATGTCATCATGTTCATCATTTTAGCTCTCCTTATGTGGTTGGGAGACCTGGTTTTTCTCAAAAATATAAAGAGTTAGTTATGCACAAAATCAAAACTAAGTACTTGATCAATAATAATATTTTTATACCTTTTTGTTCGTTGAAGCTTGAACCTGTTTTTGTTGCAAATACTGTTATCACAGTCTAGCTTGGATTCATTTCTACTATTTTTCTTTGATCTTCTTTGACTCAGAATGCAAACCTCTTGCCACATAATTCCATTATAATTGTAGGAAATTTTGTTTGGTCACCTTGTATCTTCACGAGTATAGCTGCCTTTTTTTTAATAATCTTTTCTGTTGGTTTTGTCAAAGAGGACAAAACTTGCCGTTGATGTGTTGTCTTTAACGACAGCTACAATTCTGTACCTGCATTTTATTAAGGGAAATAGGTGGGAACATAAGACGTGTCAGATAGAAGGCAGCTAATGATGAGAAAATGTAGTTCAGATGTATGTATCTACCTTTTAAATATTTTATATACATGTATATGGGGTAAATTGACTGTTTCTCACATTTTGGACACCAATAATCTGAGGCATGTTTTCTCCAATTTCTTTGTGCATATCTCACATCTGAGGTAGCATCATCCTGCAGTAGTATCTATTTATGTGAATGGCTTTCCCTGCATCTTTATATATTTTACTTAGATTTGTTTAATGCATATAATTTTAACCATATATAAGAATAAACCTTTGTACCTTATTTGTTTCTTTTGAAATAGCTTCATTTATATCTGAAATAGGTTTGTACTCTGCTAGCATATTTTCGTTTGTTTCTGGGCATTGTAACTTGGTTATGTTGAAAGATCCATTTTCATTTCTCCTGGTTAACATGAATTTAAAAGTGTTAATTAATAATATTGAAAATAACATTTGAAATATGAGCAATTGATGATTTACCTTTCATGAAAAATTTTGGCTTCACCAGGATAGATATATTATAACTATAATAGGAATAAAGAATAGAGTCTAAATAAGCAGATTGAATATAAATAATACCCTGGTATGTTTGGATTAAAGTAGATGTGATAATTATTATTGAGTTAATTTCACATCAATTTCACAGTAATATTAGAGGTAACTTGTGACTTGCATATTAGTTATAATAAAAAGTATTATTCTTTGAATTAACTTTAAAATTAGAAGAAGTGTGTGACACAAGTCCTTTTTGGGGATTTACAGGGCCCAATGATAATATCAAAACCTGTTAATTTTGGTGTTGGGTTAATCTCAGATTAATTTTGAAAGTAATTAATGACTTGTACATAAGTTAGTGAAAAAATTTTATTCTTTAAATTAGCTTTTATATTAAAAGAGATATTTGATACTTGTTTCAAGTTAATTTTGGAGGCTCATAGGGCCCGACAATTATTAATTGCAAGTTACCATCGCCGTTGTATATAATATCTTCATTAATGTATTCTCCCAAGTGATTTTGATGCCTCCATCCTTTTGTAAAACCCTGTAGACATGGCAACAAAATTTTATCTACATATAATGCATCGGCAATTAATGTTAATTTCATCAATTTCTGCATTTTTGTATACTCACTCTATTAGCTGTATTTGAATATCATGGATCAAACGTTTCATATACTTTGTATGAATTTCTCTGATGCTTCCCACGACAGTGATTTTGCCCATAACATCTGAAATATACAAAGTTAAAAAGAGCAACTTAAGGAGAATTCTAAATATCACTTTTTTTACCTTTTTATATATAAAAGATAAAACAAGGCTAAACAAGGCCAAACAAGTAGCTTTGTGAATATCGGAAGTTTTTACCGACTACAAATCAGGGCCTAAACCAGGCGTGCTCAATGACACCAGTTTGGCTTTTGATTTTACAGGCCATCACAGAGGTGTTCCCTTTTATTGGCTACAAAACAAAGATGCCATCTTAATTCTCCCCGGCCAGGGTGCAGCAGCCACCGCTGCCGCCTCCTCCACGGTCTCCCTCGCCTACTTCTCCATCATCATAAGCCGTGTCACCTTCAGTCCTAAAAAATATTAAGCTATTTTATTTTAATTTAATTTACAATTGTAAGTAAGATAGTAAACCCATCAGCCTTACAAACACAAATAAACAAGATTGTGAAGCTACTTTATTATTTTCAAACATGTCCTTAATCTGCTTCCCATGACAACAGAAAAAATTCTTAACGCAAACAGATCTTATGTGTGACATATTTGAATATATAAAATTAAATTGAAATATTTGTAATGTCTCCGTAATCAATTTACCTTTTAGCCTTCCCTCTTTTATAGATAAGAGGGGATATTATTATTATGTATGAAAAAAATGGTTTTTGGTATCTTTTGTATAAAACTTCTGTTTGATTTGAATGGCTCGTAAGCACGTCGTCACAGTAAAGTTCATGTCTATACCCAATTGCCAGCATATGTTGCTTTAGAGAACGAGTCTTCGGGGTTGCCCGAGAGGAAGAGGAAGAGGAAGATACGAAGAAGGAAGAAGATAAGAGTAGATAGGTAATTATCGTTTGTCATGATTTGTGGATCAACTTTGTGGCAGAGTTCTTTATAAATAGCTCTTTAATCTCCCTCGAAAATTCTAAACAGGACTCTTCCACGGTAGACCATCTCGCCGTCATCCCCCACTAAAGTGCTGCCACCCCTTGCTGGAGACGCTGCTCCGGTGACCCTTGCCACCAGCGGTCCTTTTTCCACCGGCCAAAGTTCCACTCGCACCTGTTTGGCAGCAAGGAAAGCCACCATCTTTACTATTTTTGCAAGTTTGATGGCCAAGTTCGCTTTACTTTTCCGGCCAAACGGTGACGTCCTAGGCCTGTCCAAGACCATCACCGTGAAGCCCTTGCATCCCTCTGTGGAACTAGTCCCTACACCAATGCTGTCAAAGACCCCCATCCCGGAAATACGGTCGAGAAGTCCGCTGCCGGAGAAGAACTCCTACCCAATCAGCCACGCGCTATCAACTTTGGGAGCTGTCGTTTGGCCAATTAGAGCCACCTCCGTCGGTGCCACAGGTCCAAGTCGAAGCCCTCATTTCTGTCTTCACGTCCAGGTGCCCCTTGTCGCTGTGGAGTCGAGCGGCTTCAAAAGTAGCCGCCATGCCCACATCTGTCGAGGCTCTATCCGGCTAGCCGAGGACACCTCCGACCAAGTCACCACGTTCAAAAGTCTCACATGCATCCAACTACAGGTCCCAACGAAGGACCGCCGCTATAGACCCGCCCATTCGTCGGAAAAGGAGCCGCAAGTCCGGGCTATATCACATCCCGGGTTGCATAAATTGTCGATTCTGAAGTCGATTTTACTGGGAGGAAACCGATTCAAATTAATTTTTATTTGAATCAGTCCGCGAATAGGCCGATTCGAGCCGATTCCGATAGATTTAAGCCGATTCGGAATCGGCCCAAATTGGCCGATTTCGGGCACAGGGGCGGGGCGCAGCAGGGTGGGGCAGTGGCGGTGGGGAGGGACAGGGCGGGCTGGCAGGGGGAGGCGGGGCACGGCGGGCCCAAGGCGAGGCGCGACGGGCGAGGGCTAGGTAGGGCGGGCGAGGACAAGGCGAGGCACGACGGGCGTAGGGTCGGGCGCAGGGCGGGCCTGGGGAAGGGGGGCGTGGCAGTGGCGACGGTGGCGGCGACGGGGAAAGAGTGCGGATGAGGGAGAGAAAAGGCGAGGGAAAGTAATAACACTCAGTGGCATTCTCGTAATTAAAACTTGACTCATATCCTACTCGAGTTAAAAATAATAACTAACTCCAAATAATTCAAAAATCTAAAAATATAAAAATATCATAAAATATAATACACATAATAATATTAAAATGACATCAATATCTAATTTTTATATATTTATGTTATTAGTTGTCAAATTATTATATATGACTGATTTGGACCTATTCAGACCAATTTAATTGAACAGATTCTTGTCTGATTTAGACCAAT
The DNA here is from genome assembly GCA_033002965.1 of Piper betle. Lineage (NCBI taxonomy): Eukaryota > Viridiplantae > Streptophyta > Magnoliopsida > Piperales > Piperaceae > Piper > Piper betle. The sequence goes on along the minus strand of JAURVB010010094.1, from coordinate 120,379 downwards.
TCTAATTCTGAATCTGACTCCCTCGAAAACCGATTCCGATTCCGATTTATGCAACCATGATCCTATCCATCTCAGAACGTACTTGGTGAGCCTTATAAGTCCTTAAAAATGACTTAAAATAAATGTTAGGGATTTTTTAATTCAAAAGTTAATTTAAAAGGATTTTCATGCCAGCCTATATATAAAATCACCATTAATTCTAAATATAAAGTAAGATAAACCTAATAATTTTCCCATCACACATTATATCGTTTGAATTATTTTCCCCTCACTACATATTAGGTCTACATATTAGATTTATATATTATAGTAAAATTCTAGGAGATTCTAATCAGGCTAGCTTGCCTAAATCATCTCCTTTTTACCACATGATAGGTCTAGATATTATAGTAAAGTTTAAAGAGTCTTTAATTCGCGCTAGCCTAGGGCAATACCAAAACCAACCAAGCTTTGATACCATTATTGGGTCTTATAGGTCTTGAAAAGGGAATTAAAATAAATATTATAAGTCTCTCTCAATCTAAAAATTAGCTTAAGAAATAAGGTTTTTTCGTTAGCTTATATACAACTTATCAGTCACTTCTAACATAATGTGAGATAAACTCAACACTAATGGCCTCACCACTGATTACTGCCATCTCCAGCCACCGAACCATTATGTTCAAGCTCCCCTTCGCAGGGTCTGTTGATCAGGGTGGTCTTTGCCACTGCAACTACCGTCGTCGGAGCTCTCACTATACCGATATTGCACCCATGCTAGGTTTGTCAGGCCCTTTGTTGAACATGTTGTGCCCGTGACCATTGATCTGCCCTGCAAGCTTGACCGTTGTCCATTATTTGCTTACGACCCAACTCGTGACCTGCCAATGCCAAACCGACCCAGATGCTCAACCCAAGCTGGTTCAAACTATTTTTTGACCCAAACCCGGTCCAGTCCGAGCCATCCTCAACCCAAATTTATTTAAGGTCCTTTTTGTGTTATAATTTGCCGAAAATTCAGTCTCCTATTATTTTTCAATGTTCCGGATGTAGCATGAGGTCCATTTCACATTGGGGCATTAGAATGACAAATATTAAGCCTCGGAAGACATGCAACATTTGGAGTTGGAAAATTAAAAGAGACAAAAAATAACTTAAGACTATAACTTGTAAAAAATCATAAAAATAATAGATTGCGAGTAATTTTTATTGGATCTCATAGAACAACGTAAAAAAATTTTATTTTTTTTCATTTCTTTTGTTGCCACTCAGACTCACCCCATCATGGGCATGTCAACTTGCCATCTAGCAAGGGCACGCAAATCCGTGCACAGACAACTCATGTCACCTGCTTGAAAAATTTTTATATCAACTAATAATTGCATTTCAATTAGAATTTCAACCCCTTTAATATAATATTAGGGAAGTAATAATTACATGATTGTGGTTTCTATCTACACATTTTTAATTTTTAATAATATATTTCAACTATTTTTTTATTTTTAATTCTTACTTAATTCGTATTAATAATGATTGAGGAGCTCATGGAATAATGTAATTATACTTCAAACTATGTACCTCTTAGGTTATTATTAGTATTTGTTTAGGTAAGACTGATTTGGAAGGCCGAGGCTGTGGAGTCGAGCGGCTTCAAAAGGTAGCCGCCATGCCCACATCTGTCAAGGCTCTATCCGGCTAGCCTAAGACACCTCCGACCAAGTCACCACGTTCAAAAGTCTCACATGCATCCAACTACAAGTCCCAATGAAGGACCACCGCTATAGACCCGCCCATTCGTCGGAAAAGGAGCCGCAAGTCTAGGCTATATCTTATCCATCTCCGAACTTCCTTGTTGTTGGCCCTACAAGTCCTTAAAAATGACTTAAAATAAGTGTTACAGATTTTTTCAATTCAAAAGTTAATTTAAAAAGGTTTTTATGTCAGCCTATATATAAATCACCATTACTTCTAAACATAAAGTGCGATAAACTTAACAATTTTCCCATCACACATTATATCATTTAAATTATTTTTCCCTCATTACATGTTAAGTCTACATATTAGGTTCATATATTATAGTAAAGTTCTAGGATACTCTAATCAAGTTAGTTTACCTAAATTATCTCCCTCTTACTACATGATAAGTCCACATATTATAATAAAGTTTGAGGAATCTTTAATTTGCGCTAGCCTAGGGTAAAACCAAAACCAATCAAACTCTGATACCATTATTGGGTCTTATGGGCCCTGAAAAAGGACTTGAAATAAGTGTTACGAGTCTCTCTCACTTTAAAAATTAGCTTAAGAAATAAGGTTTTTTAGTTACCTTATATACAACTTATCATTCACGTCTAAACATGATGTGAGATAAACTCAACACTAACGACCTCACCACTGACCACTGCCATCTCCAGCCACCGAACCATTATGTTCAAGCTCCCCTTCGCAGGGTTTGTTGATCAAGGTGGTCTTTGCCACTGCAACTGCTGTCATCGAAGCTCACACTATACCGGTATTGCACCCATGCTAGGTGTAACACCCCGTTTCGGCTCACCCGTGAACCGACCCAGAAATGTCACCGGCGACCGAACCGTTTGCTAATCTACTGGGTTCGGTTAAGCCGACCCGGATCTGCCCTCGGTGTCTCAAGATGTAGCTGCAAACATGAAATGCATGGATGGGATGCGTGGGTTCTAACGTAGTCCTACATGCATGCTATGATGTACAAGCAAAGACAAGACAAAATAATAAATGAGAAACCAAAAGAAAATATATACTATTTTATAAAAATACGGTAACACAAAATAATCTACCCTGACATTCAACCATTATCTCATTCGTTTTTACCTGAGCCGAGTCTGAACTCCAAGGCTCCCTACTCATTCATATTTATCCAATCATTTCATATCAAGCAATTTATCTAAACAAACACATCAAAATTATCATTCACGTAGCAATTACACACCGTCATTATAGATTACACGCCGCAGGTACATGTGTGCGCGGTTCCGTGCTGCTCCTCTGCAGTCCCAACAGCTTTCATCGCTCGCATTCCTCACCTACATATATATAGAAAAACCATCAGTAACGAGTGTTACCGGCCCGGAAAATAACTAATATCAATCTGGCACAGGAGAGAAAACTCTCCTGTTGAATCAAAACCATATACTTCCTCAAGAACTCTCATCAGGGCACATACGGGAGTCGTCGCCCTCGGGTCGACAGCGTCCCCCTATCTTTCACATTCTCATGCCTCGGCCATTTCTCTATTGCTTCTCGCGTCAAATCTCATTCCTTTCCGCCCTCTGCACCTTCCATATTACTCCTGGCCTTGAGCACGAAGGCCGAGTACTCTCAGGCAGTCGCCTTCAGTACCCTTTGAAACCACAAGTCTAGACATGCGCTGCAATGCAGTACCCGTGAACCTCCACACTTCTCCGGGTTTGAGGAGCTCAAAGGTGGAGTTGTCAGGATCCCTCGGGAATGAAACGGCCCGCACACCATTCCAGAGCCCACTATCGACACACACGTGCCCGCTCGCGTAGCACGGTAGTCGGATTGCCCTCATTCAATCTCTCACAAAAACACGAAAACTATACATATATATAGGTCTGGGTTGGGATTTATACAATAGGCCCGAAGGCAACATGAGCTGGATCTGAAGTTCGAAAACAAACTCGAGGGATCTCATCCTCGAGGGTTATTAATCCGGAAAAAGAACTGTTGGCTAAATGACCCGAGTTAAGTGGGATCCGATAAAACGCCACTTAACTCGTCCTGCACATGATAAATCAAATACACAATGGAATAGCGTAAAATAGAGAACGAGTCCTAAACGGACCTGGTAGAAGCTCCAAACGGGTCCACGCGCCTAGGCGGCGAGCTCCTACACCGTACCTACACAATCAAGCTAAAAACTAACGCCCGCATGATGAATCACACATCCTATAGCATACACACACAATCAACACAATCACGCATCAATCAACACACATCAACCTATATCAATTCTAGCAAGTCTACTTAGGCTAGTTTGCATTAGATCATGATCATTACCTAGTTACTCTAATTAGTTTCTTAGCTTCCATTTTTAACACCACTCAATCAAACAAATTTCACATTTTTATCCTTAATCAAATCTACATTTATATATATTATTATAACACACAATTCACCAATCCTAGCATGCAATTCTAATAATCAATACTTTCAAATAATTAAATTAAAATAAATTATACCTCGCGTCGTCGAAAATCGGCGACGGCTAGGGTTTCCGTTTCGTGGCTCGAAACTCGAATTCGGCACCTAGCGGCGTCCGAAGTCCGATCAGATTGGACCGGGTGCGTTCGGCGGATGATCCGGCGAATTTCCCAAGAATCCAATTTTTTCGGCGGTTTTCCGGCGAGTGTTCCGGCGGATTCCGACGGTTTTCCGGCGATGATTCGATACGGGGCAATCAGGGGGTCTATCGGCACCAGCTCGACGAGCTTGGTCCAATGGCGGTGTCAAACAGAGCAGCCGGGGCGGCGATGGCCGTCGACGGCGGCGTTGAAAACGGGCGACGGCGGCGGTGTGCTCCGATCGGGGCTGCGGCCGACCTCGACGGCGCTCGGGATGGTGGGGGAAATGTCGGCGACGGCGAGGGGGTGGTCGTCGGGGTCACGGCGGCGGATGGCCCGGACGGCGCGGGTGGCCCGGACGGCGGCGGAATCCGGCTCGGAGTGGCGACGGCCGAGGTGGTTTCGTGGGGCGATTCCGGCGTCGTGGCGGCGAGGCGGTGGCCGGGGTGGGTCGTGGCGACACGGCGACTGCACGGCGGGGCGGGGCGGCGTTGATCGGCGGCAGTGCGGCGTCGGCAGCGGCGGCGGCGGCGACGACCGTGGGTGGCGCGGCTAGGGTTTGGAAGGAGTAAGTGTCGGGAGGGAGAAGAAGTGCCGTCAATGGCAGTTTCGTAAATAAGTATTGACTCGATTCCTACTCGAGTCAAAATAATAACTAGTTCGTAATAAATTTTAAAAAAATCTAGAAAAATATGGAAAAATTCCATAAAATAAAACAAACACAACAACATCCAAATGGCATGCTCTATAACTAATAACCCACCCGAATATAATCCAACGCGTCCTAACGCGTTATTCGGCCTAAAACTATTTCTACAATCAAACATGTAAAAAAAAAAATACTGCATACTTTCATATATTCTGATAACTCATATCTCACCATCTTCTCGACGTTATCACCATATATTCAGGTACACCTGACTCTCATCGCTCATAACTCACGGCTGGCCTCAACTCAGCACGCAGTTCATGAAACTGACTCGACTCGAACTAACGGTCGAACCGACTGGTTCGGTAACGTAAAACTCTGACTCGAATCACGGGTTTTACACTAGGTCTGTTGGGCCCAACTAACTGTTGTGCTTGTTGACCGTGTTGTGCCCGTGACCATTGATCTGCCCTGCCAGCCTGATCGTTGTCCATGATTTGCTTACGACCCGGGCTCGGATCTGCCAATGCCAAACCGACCCAGACGCTCAACCCAAGCCAGTTCAAACCATTTTTTGATCCCAAACCCAATCCAATCCGATCCATCCTCAACCTAAATTTTATTTAAGGGTCCTTTTGTGCTATAATTCGCCGAAAATTCAATCTCCTATTATTTTTCAACATTCCAGATGTAGCATGAGGTCCATTTCAAATTGGGACATTAGAATGACAAATTTTAAGCCTCGGAAGACATGCAACATTTGGAGTTGGAAAATTAAAAGAGAAAAAAATAACTTAAGACTATAACTTGTAAAAAATCATAAACATAATAGATTGCGAGTAATTTTTATTGGATCTCGTAGAACAACGTAAAAAAATTTTACTTTTTTTCATTTCTTTTGTTGCCACTCAGACTCACCCCATCACGGGCATGTCAACTTGCCATCTAGCAAGGGCACGCAAATCCGTGCACAGACAACTCATGTCACCTGCTTGAAAAAATTTTATATCAACTAATAATTGCATTTCAATTAGAATTTCAACCCTTTTAATATAATATTAGGGAAGTAATAATTACATGATTGTGGTTTTTATCTACACATTTTTAATTTTTAATAATATATTTCAACTATTTTTTTATTTTTTATTCTTACTTAATTCATATTAATAATGATTGAGGAGCTCATGGAATAATGTAATTATACTTCAAATTATGTACCTCTTAGGCTATTATTAGTATTTTTAGGTAAGACTGATTTGGTAGGCCGAGGCGTCCACTGATTGACGAGGTTAAATAACGACTAATTCGACTTAGCCATAGCGCATGAGGAGGGACAGGTGTAGGGAATTAATGATCGCGAGCGTGCCTGCTAATTTGGAAGGCATAGCAATAAACATTGCGTTTCTGGTTACAAGTAGACTCGGCGAAGCTTTGCTATAATTGAAACTTATTATTATTAAGAATATATAAAATAAATTTAAATTTTATTATTATATTTTTTTAAAATGAATATTTACAGAGTTTTAATAAAAAATATAGTTGCAATAACTGAGTTTTTACTGAATTTTTAATTTTAATAAATAAATATTTTAAATAACTCAATAATTTTTTAAAAGATTTTTAATTAATTCAAATAGAATTATACTATTTTTAATAATAAATAGCAATATGTAAACGATAAATATATAAAATTTGTAAAAATCTAAACCAAATATATATTATTAGAAAAAAATTATGTATACTACATCTCATATTACTTTTATGAGTTAGATATTTAATTTGAACCTTTTTTTACTATGTGCCACCAAATAATATTTATATACATTAAAAGTCGGGTACATATATACGAGGTTAATAAAATTTTATCTTTTTTAATATCAATATTACTTATTTTAAAATTTTTAAAAGATGCACAATTTAATAGAAATTTTAAAATATATTTTTATTATGATTATTTTGACAATTAAGACGAAAGAGTTAGAAATGTTAGACTTTGTTGAAATTTTATACTTATTCTTATTATTTATTTTTTTATTTATCTATATAATTTTGAACGGTGAGATCCACTAAATTACTCAAAATAAAAGATATAGTCCATATAACCTATACGAGTTGTAGTAGACGCACATAAATTAATTTGAAAGTATAATAATAAAAACATTGGAATTACTTAATATTTTTAATTCCAAATTTATGTAAAATTATAGTATATATATTTTAATAATAATAGTAATAATTTTAATTTCAATTTTAATTTTAAATTAGATAAATAGTGAGAGGCTTATAAAAATAAAATTATCGTGGGACTTGAACCAACCACACCAGAAAAAAAAAGGTTGAAATACAAAACCCATCAGTTTTGTATAATTGTTAACCAATAGAAACTAATTATAATAATTTATTTATCTATTTATTGATTTGATTAATATAAAAAACGAAACTCCTCTTTTATTAAACAGCATTTTCCAATGTTTTAAAATATTTTCTTCAATATAAAAAATTTTGGAGAGCAGGATTGATTGAGTAGATATATATATATATATATATATATATATATGGGATTGGCTACCCTGGGGGTGACCGCAGGAACAGTTTCCTGCGGTCGCTCAAATCTGGACCGTCAGATCTAATCTGACGGTTCAGATCCATTTTTAAAAAACCTAATTTTTACCATCTCCCCTCCCACTGCCCGGCGCCGCCGCCCTCGCCGCGCCACGGCCGCCGCGCCGCCACCCTTCGCCGCGCCCACGTCCACCGCGCCGCCGCCGTCGTCGCTCCCGTTGCCTCGCCCACGCCCCCGCCGCGTAGCCTAGCCCAACATCCTTCGCCCCCGCCGCGCGCCATTGAAGCACCCTTCGCCGCGCCCCGTCCACGGCGCCGCGCCCCCGTCCACGGCGCGCCGCCCCGTCCACGGCGCCCCCGTCCACGGCGCCGCCGCGCTCCCTCTCGACCCGCCCGCGGGGTCGCAAGGGGCGCGGGGGCGACCCGGGCAGCGACGCGGGCGGCGAGGCGACGGGAGCGCGGGCGAGGCGACGGGAGCGGCGACGGCGGGGGCGTGGGCGAGGCGACCGGAGCGGCGACGGCGGCGGTGCGGTGGACGTGGGCGCGGCGAAGGGTGGCGGCGCGACGGCCGTGGCGCGGCGAGGGCGGCGGCGCCGGGCAATGGGAGGGGGAGGGTAAAATAGGTTTTTTTAAAAATGGATCTGAACCGTCAGATTAGATCTGACGGTCCAGATTTGAGCGACCGCAGGAAACTGTTCCTGCGGTCACCCCCAGGGTAGCCAATCCCTATATATATATATATATATATATATATATATATATATATTTCTCTCAGGTCAGCAACACATGCTATTCTACCGTTACAAATGAAATTCACAGCAATCCATCAAATGTTTATTGTTATTATAAAATATTAACTAATTATAATGTTAAAAATCAAATTAAACTACATGTGTATTTTATTTTACAATTTTATTATTCTATATTTAGAAAACATTAATTAACTAACAGCTGGTTAGAGTTTATGTTTTATAATTGAATATAATTAATAGCATTGATATATCAAATCCAACTGAATAATAATGCAAAAAATATCTAATCCAACTGATACTGAAAGTACGTACGATAAGTTTAATTTATCTAAAAGTAAACCGGTCACTTGGAATAAAAATAAACTTGGAAAAATATCATAAATAGCATTTTGAAGTTTTATTTCAAAAATAGCCAAATTTACAAAATTATATCAGAAATAACCATTTTTAATTTTTTTATATCAATTATGAGCAAATTTTATCATTTTTAAAATAATGATAAAAATATTTGTATTTTTTTTACTAGTATAAAAAATATAATCGATAAAACTTATAATTTTCTATTAACTTTATGTATAACAATAAAAAAATTAATTGATAAATATTAAATAGAATATAAAACTATATTGTTAATAAGCTAAAAAGCAAACAATATCTTTTATTGAATTTTGGAAATTTAAAAAGAAAATTAAATTTTATGCCATAAAATATTAAAATAAATTATATATTTATATATAGATGTTCAAAATTTTAATTTAAAATTGTCACATTTTATTAAAAGTTAAAATGTTTGTTTTATCTAATATATTTTTATTATGAATATTTTTTTAAAAAAATAAAATTTCAATCATTATATAAAGCACAAAAAAATATGTTCGTGAAAATATAAAGTTAGATTAAGGGTATTTTTATCAATAAAATAAATATTATGAATAAAATATTCTTAAAATATATGAATTTGTTATATTTGAAATAAAAATTTATGATCTAATTATATCTAATATAAATTTAAAATTTTGGTTATTTATAATATAAAATATTAAAACTTAATTATTTATGATATTTTCTGTAAAAATTTTCAATAATAAGAATGGTTCTTATTTAAAGTAGTTTTAAAATTTATAAAACAAGCATATTGCACAAGGTCCCGACTAATTAACAACCATAGCCCGCATCTCATATGTGATTAATGATATACCACTAATGGTTTAATTTAAAAAAGGTTTTAAAATATTTGATATTATCAACATGTGTCGTGTCGCATAGGCCGGAGCCGAGAGAGGTGCTCATGCTTGTGTGAGGTATATTTAATATACTAGCCCAAAAAACGCATGCCAGTATATTTAAAATTTATTATTATAGATATATATTAAGAATTTATTAAAAAATTCCAAAATTATTATTGTATTGTTTTTAAATTTTAACAAAAAAATAGTTGTACAGAAATATTAAAAATAAATATAATTTTAATAAGTACAAAATTTTAATAAATAAATAGAATTTTTTTAAAAGATTTTTAATTCAAATACAATTATACTCTTAAGTTTTTTTAATATTAAATTACAAAATGTAAAATAAATATATAATTTGTAAAGCAAAAATTAAGTATATATTATTAAGTAATAAATTTGATTGTGATACTATAATTATAAATATATTAAAATTTATTAATGTTTTTAAAATTATTAATTTAGGTGAATTATAGTCCAATACCTTCTTCATAATAAATAAAAATAATAATTCAAAATTAAATAAATATTAAAAAATCCATAAAATTATTATGAGTTAAAATTAATCACGATGCGACAAAGACAGAAACACGTGATAAAAAAATTAATATACAGAGGTTGATTATAGGTCAATAGTGGGTTCCACTAACAACGGTTTACATACATCGGAAAAGGAATGCATAGTAGGCGATTGTAAATTCTTGTCTTGATTGGACTTCAACAGAATTAACTTTTAGGGGTTTTTTTCTTAAAAAAATAAAAGTAGGTTTTGAAAAATGCACAATTCTTCCAAGTTTATTTGTACTTTGTACCATGCTCAAAATATCTATCAGGAACAGAGATGAAAATAAAGCTGCTCGTTGTAAGCGTTCCCTGCTTCACCACCATCTTCTTCCCTGCATCCCACTGCCAAAAAATATCGTTTAATTAAAGCCAGTATCAACAATAATCCAATGCATTAAATAAATGAAGGTAGTCAATACAAGACGATCAAGATGTGAACTTTCCTTGAATTAAGATCATAGAATAAGGAGGGCGCAGTGTGGGAGTTTCCTTGTATAATAGCATATTGAAGCATGAAACATATAAAGCTGCTTCTTATAGGCATCACATGCTTCTGTGCCATCTCTCCCAGCCGACTGCAGAATTTGTGTTAGAGGAGGAAATGCGGGAGAAGCAGTACTGAACGCTAGTTAATTCAGTAAATGACAGCTATAAGCCAAGAACTTGGTCAATAACATACTCTCAAGTGTATAATTATAAAATAAATAGTCTCGGTGTATAAAATTAATCTTCCTGACAATAAAGAGCGAGTAATTGGAAAAGCTTAATCACCATTGCATAGCTTTTGCTACTGGAAGCAACTGCAAGGTGCCAACAGAAAGAAACACTTTAATTACCAACAAATTGTCAAAAAGTTCAACATTTACGAATTATAAGCAAAACATACCCTGAATCTTTAATTACCAAATCATTTAAGAGTAGCCAGCCATAACGCGAGATCAAAATTAGAAATTTTCGTAGCGTAAGATCATGTTAATCGATAATACCCACGGAATCATACACTTACAACCACAAAATTTGAGCGTCATATCTTATATATGCTATAATGATCAATAACAGTTATGAGAGGAAAGTATAGAGGGACTGAAGTATGCGGGGGTGTAAACAAAACTGGTAAATGACATGCTCAAGATGCGAACTTTTCCTGAAGAAGATCATATGAAAGATAAGACACAAGAAAGCATAAATTTGCAACCTTAGAATGTAAGGTCTCATTTTTATCTTGTAGAACGCTCGGGGAAGGTAACTTAATTTTTATTTCTTGGATCCGATCGGGGCGTTCTTTTAATCATATGACCCAGATTCAATAGGTATAGAAAGTACTCTATGGAACATGATTGTGACTAATTAAATATACACGAATATTTAAAAGAAGTCATCTTAAAAAATAGTTAATGAATTAAAAAAAGGAGTACATATTTTTGCTTATATTTTGTTATATCAATAAATAATTTTTTTCTAATTATAATATATATATATATATATGACAAGATTTTGAATTTTTTGATAAAAATATTTAAAAATATTATTATATAATATATTTAACATTATCGGTATACCTTAGTATTCATGGGGCTCTTAAAATTCTGATACAATAAAAACTGGTACGTGTGATTTTTTTAGAGAAAAAAAACAATAAAAAGGATTTAAATTTTAACATATTACAAATAAATAAGTACGCAAGCGAATTCAGTACATGCAAGCAAGCTCTTTGATTGGATTACATGTTTTTCCTATATTTTATATGAAGCACACGTTTATGACTAGGCAAAACATTTAGGCAGCAAAATATAAGTTTGGTAGACTATATTAAGAACTATCAATGTATTAAGTAGCAATCAACATAGACTCCAACTTTTTTTAGAAGATAGACTCGAACATGAAATTAAGCTTAGTTGAGTCTACGTGAAATAGTGTTTGGAAGGGTGGTTTTATAATAACTATTAATATATTTTAGTGTTAAAATTGATAATTCTAATAAATTTAAAATTATTATTATAAAAAGTTAAAAATGGACGTTCAGCGGAAATTACTAACTTCAATCTCTTCGGAAAGAGGCCGCACCTCTCTGAGGACCCAAGTGATTGTTCTAGAATGTTAAAACTAAGAATTGAAGACAAAATTGACTGACTAATTTTCTTTTGTTTGCTGGTTATTGATTGGAAAAGTTGTAGAAATTAACTAGGCCTTTAAAAAATCTGGAGGAGTCCCTGACAGAGAAGCAGATTATGGATGATGGGTCACCATATCAGGCATTACGGGGATGGTTGGGCAGCCCAGTGCCATTGGTCATCGCCTAACCAAAAGAAAAGCTATCATTGAAAGTGTAAAGGAAGTAAAGGAAGCTGGAAGCCTGCAGTCCGATATCATTGAGAGGAAGGTAAGGAGATACTGTGCAAAGGTGGGATTTTTGGTTCAGTCTAAAATTTGCCAGACACAAAGACCCCGTCTCTCCGAAGTCTGATCCCACATGAATCTTCACAGCAATCAAAATGAAAACTTTCCTGACCACCTCGCCAGTCCAACAACTAGCAACACCTCATTAAATAGCAAGGCTACAAAAACAACCGATGCCTCACTGTTGCTGGATGCACTTTTATCACTCAGATATTTGAATACGGACTACCAACCCTGTGGAGAATGGTTTACAATTCTCATCACGCCTTACCACTTGCCTCAACGGATTGATGTATGAAAGCAAGTTAAAGGGTTGTTAGAGAGAAGATTGGAAGGATCAAAGACAAATAAAACCCATGTTTTTGTTTTTTTTCTAAAATGATTTTTTTGGGCAAAGCTTCGTATTCTGGAAATATTTCTAAAGGAATCAAATAAAGCACTCTTTTTCCTTTCAAAATAAATAAAGCCCATATATTCCAAACAATAAGAGGTGAGCATGAGCCAGACCGTCTGATTGAATCACTCCATCTGCGTTTTCATTCAAAAAAAGATGAATAAGTAATAAACAATATTTCTGCAGGGTTTTGGCACAGAGCAGCAAGCTACGCATTAGAAAAAGGTTCAATCTGAGGGCACTTCACGTGAAAAAGAAAAACGGAACAAAAGGAAGATAAAGAAAGAATAGCAGTAAAAAGAGAGAAAGGTAAAGATAAAAGAAACATGAGCGTACGCATTTCCAGCCACAGGTACCAGCAGGTCTGGGCACGGGGTTGCTCACAGTGTCTTCCTGACAGTGCCCGAGTGCCCTGTCATGAGTCATCACTCTGTCTCCACATAGCGCTCCCCTCTCCTCTCTCCCCATTTTCACAGTTCCTTTTATGGGTTTCTGTAGCAAATGGCAGAGACAGCAGACGGCAGCAATGTCAGTATCTGCTGCACTGGCACTGCATGTCAGGTCTGAAATCAAGTCAGTCACAATTAGATGACCCGGGTCAGGTGGCAGCAACTATAGCGTCAGATTTCCATTGGAGTTTTTAGTTTTTATGATTTATCCACGCACGAAAGATTCGTCCTCTCCTCTTCCTCTCCCCTTTATTTTTCTCCTCCTGCTTCTATGACCCATCTCCTCCTCTTCCTCCCACGGCACAGAAGGTGAATATAATCATATACCATCAGAGAGAAACTCGTTAGCCCACTAAATTCCATTTTCGGAGCTGTTGTCATCATCTTCTTCTCCACTGTAAGTTTCCTTCCACTTGGTCAGGCAGACAAGCTACCATGATAGCTACGCCCTTTTTTTAGTTGTTGGATTCACCATCCTCTAAACACCCCTTTACCAGATATTCAAACCAGTTGGTGTTCACTGTCATCTAACCTTTAACCTTGTGAGTTGTGTGTTTGACGATCCAAATGTATCTACGTCCTTTATCAAGTATACCATGTCTTTCGTAGACAAAATATATTACATGTATGTTTACCTTACCATTGCTATGATTTTCTCTATATGTAGACCTGTTAAAAATGATGGCCGGAAGAAGCAGATCTCCTTTTACTGCTACCCAATGGCAAGAACTCGAACATCAAGCTCTCATCTTTAGTTACATGTCGTCTGGAATGCCCGTCCCTCCCGATCTCATCGGAGGCAGTCTTGAATACATCCCTTCAAGGCTGTTCCCCAGCCAACAAAGTAAGGAACCAATCTCAAATCAAGTTTCGCTTTAACCGCATCGCTCCCTCTCTCCTTCTGTTCTTGTGTTCTTATGTAGCATGCTTATGATCATGGTCGGTCTCTATCTTTTATCAGTGAGCTGGGGCTGCCTTCAAATGGGGTATGGCAGGAAAGTAGACCCAGAGCCCGGGAGGTGTAGAAGAACAGATGGGAAGAAATGGCGATGCTCGAAAAGCCTATCCGGACTCCAAGTACTGCGAGAGACACATGCACAGAGGCAAGAACCGTTCAAGAAAGCCTGTGGAAATTTCACCTCCCACCCCTTCCAAGTCACCCAACGTCACCTCTCATCCTCTATTTCCTTCTTCCTCATTCGGGCAGCATCAGCAGCACCCTTCTTGCCACGACACCTGTTTCAGACCCCCGACCTCAGGTTTCCTCCCCAGAACCACTTCAACATTGGTTCTATCAATAATCGTGATTCACTGTGAGCTACTATAAACTTCTCTTCGTTTGCTTCATATTAAACTAACTTGCATAACGTCTCTGTTTTTTTCTTTTTGTGTTTTCATCAAAATCTCATTTGCACTCTGAAACTAGATCTTTGAATGGATTTAAAGAGGAGGTGGACGAGCACCCTTTCTTCTCCGAGGCATCGGGAACACTAAAAGGCTATGGTGATTCATTCACAAACATGGGTTCTCTTGCACCAACCAGTGACTACAACGGTCTTAAACTCCATGACCTTAATGATATCTCGAGGCCGAACCAGCAAGCTGCTTATCATTGCTTCTTGGACACCGACTTCACTTTGGCGACACCCATTAAAATGGACGGCCGAGGGGAGACTCGCCGGCTTTTTGACGAGTGGCCTAGTAGTAGAGAACCGTGGAGGGATCGCCAGGAGAGGGAAAGACATGAGAGGGTGTCATCGTTCTCCACAACCCAGCTCTCCATTTCCACTCCCATCTCCTCTGCAGACTTTCTCAGCTCCAAACCTAGAGCCTTTGATGGTAACGCAATGACTTCAACTGTTTAACGTGAGAAGAATGATTTCTTCAATGACATTTTTCTTCGTGTATGTTAATGATCATGATTTGTGTGTGCTACTGCAGACGTGTGATTGTTGAAGGTTACATTTTGGCTCCCAGAATGCTATCAATCCAATGGAATCTTTTCCCCTTTTTTCTCTGGCACTCGATTCGTGTGCTCGTTTGTTGGTTTTAGCGTTTTGATTTAATTTGATCTATGTTCGGGCATTATTAGTGAGAAAGTCGAAGCAGGTATGTTACGTCTTCTTGTTTTTGCTACTTGATTTTAATGTGTTTCTTGTTGAAATCAGATTGGGATTTCGGTGTTGTCTTATATTTGTTCTTTCTATTGTCGTGTGAATGGCTCCGTTTTGTGTTTTGAATGTAGTTCTTGTACTCCATGACACTTCTGCAACAGCAAGGAATCGATCATGCTAGTCTGTCAGTGTTTAACAATCTGTAACCGAAGTTTAACATGAGCTTGTCTTGAGTTCGGAACACTTTTTAACTATATAAGCCCATTGACGGAAATGGTAGACATAATTTTATTTACTATACATGTGGTGCCAGTTTTCGTTTAGTCTAGGATTAAATGATCAAACTAAAAAACAGAACTAAAAATAGGATGATTATTTCTTAACGCACCACTTTCAAGAACGACGGTATCTTTGAACAAAGAAATACCTGCTGCCACTTTCCTGCCGTCGGCAGGAAGAACAGTGCCCGATTCCCACTGAGGAACTAGAAGTTTGTCAGCACATGAGGGAGTAGCGTACGAACCTCAGAAAATGACTCCTAATATATAGGGCGGAATATTGATCTTGAAATTGAAATGCAAAGCACCTGTCATGTCTGATCTCTGAACGGTGTGTAACCAGCTGAGGTCATGGTTGGCACAAGCTAGCCGGCAGGTAAAGAGTGAGAGCTGTCCAAAACTCCAAATACCCTGGCTTCAAAACAAAAAAATACCGGGCTGAGTGCAATAATGAACATGGTTTCACACGAAGATGGCAAAAAATTATAAAAAAGGAGATGGAAGGTTTACACACCTAGTTTGTATGAACATTTCAACAGTTGGCTCAGGGACATTGGTTTTGATCAAGTAGATTTTAATTTTATGGTGTAGCAAAGGAATGGAGTTCAACATCTTCAAGATGTTACAAGAACAAGGTTGGGAGCGCGACTTTGGGCAATGGTGGTGCGGAAGCCCAGGACAAGTCTCAGGAAATTTTTGGCTACGGCCATCACCTCCAGCCATTCCACGCCAATTTCCTGGGTCCCTGACCAAGCCAGGGTGAATTTGGGATTATCAAAATCTAAATAACCCAAGCACGACTCAAGTGTGAATGGCCTCGGCTCGAGGGCTAAGTGTGCATGACAAAATTTGTGGTGATCAGCATTCTTGCATCCGGACACTCGTCTTCCATCTCAGAATGTCCTGTAATCGTTTTAGCTAGAAACAAGTATTGAATCTAGACCAGCCTGTGAACGTAAGTTATTATGACTACTTAAGAGTCTTCCATTTTTGCTTTCGTAATATGTTCTCGTAGCAGTCAAAAGGATAAAACAAGGATCATGGACACAGCTACATAATTATTACTCTTTTTTATAATGAACCTAGAGTACAACAAATACAACGTGTTCAACCAAGTAATATACGATACTTATGAGTCCATATCCTACAGTTCATATATCGTATTGTCTGCTGAGCAGAAATCTAAAAGTCCAAAATTCGCCAAGTACCAATACTGTGGAGAATGATCTAAATTACCAATGCTGCAACGCAGCACACGACCATGCAAATCTACACACACAATGTTGATGACACTCAATTGCACATAATATGTTTCAGGTGCAGCCTTCAAGACCACAGCCATCACTCATCAGTTCCTCAAGATTACAAAGTCAATTCTAAGTCATTTCCCATGCACATCTTGGAGGAATCCAACCAAAATGCTCACGTAAACCCTTAGCTACGTATAATGAGATCAAGAAAGGTGATTACAAATGACAAGTTCGTTCACATGATCATACGCACGGGGCATAGATAGCACACCTAATTTCTAACTGTTGCAATGACTTGGCCAATAACAGTAGCATACTGAACCGCTGTATGTTGCGGGAATAATGATCAGATAGACCGAATTCGGCAAAATTTGGTTCAAGATGGATAAAGTGACCTGGTAATGATTTTTTTGATACAACTTCCTGCAATATATCAACAAATTCTTCAAGAACTTGCCTTGACTTGTCCAATGATGAGATCGGTAGGTATTCCACCTGCAATTACGGTACATATGTGCCAGCATATAAATAAGCAGCTAATAAACACTTCTCACATGTTAAAAGTTCAAATAAATAATATCATGACTATATAAGAACCAAGTAGAGCTACACATTGCCCAAATTAATTAAAACACATCTAAAAAATAGCAAAATGGAAACCTCGAAAACCAGAAATGTAAATAAACAAATAAAAAAACAAATATTCATTTCTTTCTTAAATTTTGGGCTTTCTTTTTCTGAGGCGACAGACTATAATAAAGGAAACCCTGTGTTTTCTGAAATTTGGCTTCTTCATATCTTCTTGACCACCTTCTTAGAGTTAATGTGCCCTCAAGGTTAGTGAAAGTTGGAAAGTAGGATTGACAATCAGCAATAGAAACACAATATGAGAAAGAATCCAGGAACATAGTTCCCCAAATTAAGGCATTCTCATAATCGTAGTTCATATTCTTAATCTTATGCTCTCCTTTGTGACCAAGATATCAGTTTTCATGTAGACTGCTAGCAATATGACATATTCCAAACAGTCAAATGCTAAAAAGCTCATTAGGTCTTTTGGTTAAATATTTCACATTCTACAAAGTCTAACAAGGAGAACAAACAAATCAAAGTTACACTTAGTTGGTAACTCACTAAAAATTTAATCTGACTGTGATTTAAGCATAAGTAACAGAATCGGAAAATTTATGAGCCTATACTGTCAAAACAAAGATAAAATAGTTGATTGACCAAGAAAGACGTTAAGCTCATCAGCTTGGAAAAATTGCAAAAAGTTATTACAACTGTAACCAAGATTCAAAAATGCAATTCGGTAAAATAGGCACTGAAGACAGTTCTTGACGTGCTATACCTCCATTACAATGCCTCTAAAACTTTCTGCATGAAATGGAACAACCTTGCCCACCCTCAGTTGGAAGTCCCCCAATTGATGTTGAATTCCCTGCATAACAGCAAAGCTACATGTTAATTGAACATGTGTAATAATTCTATTTGTTTCTCTATCTGACCCTCCACCTCCAAAGATATAAAAGTCATTAAAAGCAACAAAAAATAATAATTATTTACTTACATCAAGAAAACACTAACCGGAAATAAACTTGTGCATAGAAGAAGAATCAAAAGCTATGAGCCCACTACTCAATCCAAATATGAAACATAACAGACAACATTATTCAAGCAAGGTCTCACAATTTAAAGGAAATGACCAACGTACAACTGGAAAATTGAAAAAACCCTAAACTAAACCCTAACCCCCTGCCTTGAACTCCAACACAGCGGTCGTCGTAGAAACAAAACCTTTGAGAAACGACATGATACAACTGCCCTAAGGCACTCGCAATCATCAAGAACCAGATTCCCTCGGCCGTGAGCTTGGAGAACTCGTCGACGAGGAGGTAATTATATACAAGGGAGGCCAAATATGTACCCTCGGAAATTGAGGGAAACCCCGCGATTTGTAGGACTGCAACTTCTCCATAACCATCTGTATTGCAGAATCTGCTTCCACCACAATCCGTTGCCCGCGAACAATGAAGTAGTGCTTATCCGGCTGCTCCTGGAGCGAAAGCCCGAGAAAAATCGCGGGGATACTCTGCCGCCGCATTCTGATCTATCAATCAACACCAATTCCTACTTCCGTCAAACAAAAAAGATTTTTTTTAAAAAAAAGACGAAAAACAATCTTTCCCCTCATCCTCAAGGAAACACTAAAAAGAGAAGGGATCATTACCCCGAAGAAGAGGGCGGTAATGAGTGAGGGTGGACTTCCACCGCCCGGCTTTGGATCCGCTGATGCCCTCCACGCACTGGGAAACATCGGTGAGAATCTGGCTGTTCACCGTCGCCCCGGAGTCGGGCTGCCAATGAAGAACCCTGGCGGCAATCAAAACTTCATCTCACAGAAACAAAACGGTCTTGCACATAAAAAAGAAATGATCCATTGCTAAAAAACTGGAACAATGAAGACAAACAGCAGCTGGGCGGATGCTGAAAAGGTTGAGACCCCCCAAAACAATAAACTCACCATTTCACCGGCATCTGCTCCGGCAGCCGAAGCGTTGCGCCGGGGAAGAGACGACGACCTTCACTGGTGCACGCTATGTAACTAATTAATAACTCTGAAAAGAAAGCAAAATTAAAGTGATAATAGCCACCCTTATGAGCCACGTGTGGCGTGGTTGGTCCCGTGTGCGTGGATCCCACGTTATTAGCTTGTTTGGCCCTGCGGCCTACTTATGGTCTAACTCCAACCCAATGGGGACTTTCACATAATTTATTACTACTTATTATTATCGGTACATATAATGTACTACTGTTAATCTTGATAATAATTATCAGCATGTATTATATATACTACTATGAAGAAAAAAATCATCGAGATCCGGCGTAATTTGTCTAAGTACTATCATCTTAATTAATTCACAATCACTTGAGAGGGGTAGCAACAAATGGAGGGGAAAAGTTTCGTCGCAACAATTGTTAAAGCAAACTCCTTTAGCAGCCTCTTGATTTGTACAAATTATCACAATTTTCAAAATTTCAAATACTAATTATAATTAATTCTTTAAATTGTGATGATTTGCACTTATTAAGGGGTTGCTATAATGAATTTGCTCCAAATCTTTTCCCATACGAAGACGTGGCTTAGGAGTGTCTAGGCAATGCTTATTAATTTTAAAATTATTTATATTCGCCTATTTTTATGTGGGATATTTTTACTAATGTCACGCTTATCGATTATGCACAAATCGTTTACCAGATCAATTAGTGGACAATACAGTAAAAAATATTTTTATAAATATATAATCATAAATTATTAATGACATTTTCATAGATTTGTATTAATTTAAGAGATAAAAATTTTATATATAATCAATTGTAAATTGAGACAAATCATCCAAAATATTGAAGTGATATATATATAGATAGTAACAAACAAACGAAATTCTTTGATGAATCTTTCATAGATTTATTTATTTTTATTAATTATCAACGACACGATGTACATTTGTCCATCACCATGTCTAACTATTATTTGCACAAATCAAAAGTCGATAGTCATGTCTACGTTCGTCGGCTCTATGTACAAATGGTGTCCATGACCACCACTAATCACCAGCAAGTATGATTGGTACTCATCAAAAATCATGCACCGGCCTGGTGCCCAAATGGCTTATGACTCGATCAGCGGTGTCAGCTTTTCATTTATCTGTGTCATGTCACCTCCCCCACATCATTGTACCCTTCCCCGCGCTGTTTCTTTCCCAAACGCCGGCCGAGTGGAGGATCTGCATGGGAAGAAGTATCCTATAGCCGAGCACACTAGCAGCTATTCTCTTGAGTCACCTCCTGATACATCATCAACAACTCGAATATTAACTTCGTACCCAAAGCTGAATAAATAAATAAAACTAAACGGTTTCACGGGAACCTTGCATATTTTTCATGTTATCTACTCATCGTCTGTACAAATGACCTGATCAAATTGGCAAATAAAATATATATATATAGTTCATCTCATCAAACCGCCTCAGATTCCAATTATGTGTCAACAAGCAAAGAACTTTGTATGAAAAAATTGCTAGCTATTCTTAACCCGAGCAAATGTGGGGAGACAACACTGATTCAATCTAGATATATATGTTGACGCCTACGTATTTTTCCAGAGACTACCGCTAAATTTCCACAGAGCCATTTATTTCGATGCTTGAGGAACACCAACGTTGGAATAAAAGTACCAATGGCTTACTAGCAATAACTTGGTCAATCAGCCTCCCCTTTCCTTTCTTTCTGAAGTCAATTGCTGGTTTAGTCGAATCCATCTAGAAGATGGTTTAAGGAAGGGAAAAAAGGATATTCTCAACATTAATATGCAAAAGTATATGATGTTGCAAAGCAGAGTTTGCAAGTTAGATGGTTTTCCTGAATCATTACAACCGTTGATTCTCGCTCCTTAACATTCCATGTACCTACTGATGAATAAAGATCTTGTAGGAGGTTAAATGGAAAGATGAAACGGGGAAAAGTAGCCACATATCTACCGATCATGAATAACAATGAATCAACTATCGCGAAGATCCTACAAAAGTACACAGTAAACGTTTTATTAACTAGACCACCACAAAATCACTACAGACCATCAATTCTTGCAGGCCATGAATTAAGCCAGCAAGAAGAGCCACAGGAAGTGAACAAGCCATGGAGATTTACGTGCCATTCTTCACACCAAAGCTTGATATTTGACGAAAACGGAATCACGTAGATCCGCTACAAAAAAGGCCCAGTCGACTAGAAGACGTGATGTCGACGCCCGACTGGCGGCGTAGGGTTGGCGGTGGTGGTGGAGGTTGAAGGAGAAAGAAGGGGGGACGTCAAGAACCACCATTGTTGACGGTGCCACATTAAACATAACGGCGTTAGGCATCTCGGCCTAATTCGTCATTCCTAATCTCTGCTTTGCAATGCGTGACCATTACGACGTCAGCGGACTATACAAGTAGTGGGGAAGCCCCTCCTTTGTGAAATAGTTCTTTGGGGCTCTAATATTGCAAAAATTTCTAAAAATAATATATTTCTTATATTTAATAAGAAACAATAAAACGGTATTTGTGTATTTCATTGAGTCTACCAGGCGGAGAAAAGTTATGCAAGGCTCTAACTCTGTCTTTTACGTATCACTTTTATTATAAACAATTAAAATAAATACATATTAAATGACCCGGTTGAATTCTTAAATAAATTAATATACCTAATATATCGATTTTGCAAGAGCCTTAATACCATTTTTTTTTAACTTGTAGGTTTTACCTCCATAATTTGTCCTTGATATTTTATAAATTTTTTTTTTAATTTTATACGGCACATTCTAAGTATAAATGCACAATATTATAGAAATATGAGAAGACGGTTATATATATATATATATATTTATTTATAATCAAATTTATCCATAATATTATACGTTGTCATCTACTTTAATATTGTAATGTTGCAATTAACTTTTATTTTTTATGCCCTAAATTAATAATTAAATAATAATGTTATTATCTAATCATAAACTAAGACTTCCAAAATAATAACAAGCTGCACGTACTTGAATTCAATTCAATGGCGTCTATTGAGGGGGGGGATGAATCTGCAAATACAGGGAAGTACAAGACTTGGTAAGCAAATACAGGAAAAACAAAGGTCTTATATTATTAATAGACGGAGCAAGTGTAACACAAGAGTAAGACGTGAGAAAAGAAAAAGAAAAAAAAAGCAAATAATAATAATAAAAAATAATAAATAATAAAATGAAAAGTCGTTTGAAAACCATCCGTCGTCCTTGCACAACAAAGGACAACTGGTCGCCTCTTCCATTCGGTAGCACAAGAACGAGCGTGGGATCTCACCCTCGTTGCATGTGATTGCTCCCCTTCTCCGTCCCCTGCCATAGCTCCCGCCGTCCTCCCCCACCTCCATCTCGACCCCCACCATTACCTATTCCCTCTTTCTATCGACACCCATCCACTCTCCTCCTTTAATTTGCCGTCAATTTTGCCCATGCAATTGCCGCCCTCCCCTGCTTCCCTTCCCGCCGCCGTTATCTCGCCGTTGCATGCTCGCTGACCCTGCCCAGATCGACGTGACCCCGACGTGCCGCCTGCGCCGGGCGTCACTCCCCGCCGCGGCTACGTGATTTCGTCTAGTTGAACGGCCGGCCCGTGCGCTCGAGATCGGTGCTCGTCTTGCCGTCTCCTCGTCTTTTCTCTTTTGGCGAGGGGCTGATCAGATCCGTGTTGTTTTGGGATCGACGGGCTTGCTCGTCGTTTTTGCAGGCGGCCTCTTCACCTTAGAGGCGGCGGATTGCGTGGTCAACACCCGGTTGTGCTACTCTGGTGGACTGTGGTTTTCGAGCTGTTGAGGTATAGAATCTCTGATAGCATTGTTAATTATGGCTTTGTAATCCCCCAAGAGTTGATGTTTTCGTTTTTTGGCTACCTCTACGTCTTGCGTCCACTGCTTGTTTGTTTGTTTTTTCTTCTTTTATAACTATTTCGATTACGATAAAACGACGAGCTTTTAGCGGGAGTTTCTGTCATGTTGTTCCGATCTGTTTGCTTCATGTGTTAACATGCTCGGTTGAAGCTCCATATATTTGCGATAAATTATGATCTACAAGAGTATGTGTACATATATATTTCGTGGCCCAACAATATTTCATGGTTGTGATTGGCGGCCCAAAAATATTTCGCCAGATATTTGAATTGTTTGCTGTTTTTGTAGCCTTTTCAATGGCATTGCTTTTTGCGATTAGAACAACCATTGTTTTCTAGTGCCTGCGGTGAAGAAATGGTGCGAGCGGAGGAGTCTACTTCGGCAAATAATTTTGTGAAAGTGAGACGGGTCGCACTACTTAGTTGCTTGACATGCCCTCTGTGTACAAATCTTCTCAGAGACGCCACAACCATCAGTGTTTGTCTGCATACATGTAAGATTGAATGATTAGATCTTTCTATATGTAGTTTTTTGGGCAGTGTTTGTAATCTACCGGGAATCCGCTGATTTTTTTATTTCAATGTTTTGATCTATTCTAGCTTTTTCCTGTCACAACTCTCGGGCTAAATTCAGCGGTAATGAACTTTACTTTTCAGATTGCTAATTGTTATTGTTGGAAAGAATTCAAACCTCGAAATCCAGAGAATTGCGTTTATTTGATGGAACAATCTCTTCGTTATCTAAAGTCTCGTGCTATCTCGGGATACTTAATCCTCAATTGAACAGCTTAAATGTAATTACAACACCCATATGTGTTAGAGTCCTCCAGATTCTTACAATTTAAATGAAAAAATTTGATCCCAGATTAAGGCTTCTTGAAAAGCTGCCCAGTTGGTGATAATTTTTGTAAGCTACTTTTTGAATATGTTTCATCGGTTTTAGTTCACTCTTGTACATGGTTGTAAAAAGTAGGGCACAAAAACCATTTCAAGCAAGAATCTTTGTGAATGGGAGATTGCTCAGCTGTCTGTTTTCGACTATAATTTAAATTTAGAAGCATTGCATCTCAGTTCTATATGGAACAGTTCTATTTCTGTACCATGCCATAGTTGCCTATGTGGTGACATAAGGAGCTGCTTTTCTGCTGACAGTTTGTAAAGACTGTATACATCAGAAGCTTGAGGAAGATGAAACTTGTTGTCCTGTATGCAACATATACCTGGGGAGCTTGCCAAAAGAAAAACTGAGGTGACGTGTAACATTTTATCAAATATTTTTTTACAATCAATTATTCATCTTTTTTAAATAAAAGAGAGGCAAAACTAATTAGGTGTTTATGCTTATTGTATCAAGTAGTTGTTTATGCATCTTGTTCTTTTAGCAGGGAGTTGGCTTTTCTATCAATGCCTTTGCAAGATACCTTTCATAAACATAGTTGCTGTTATACACTTTATACATGATATAGGACCACTGGAACTCTAAGTTAGGTTAAGTTCTATTGACTAAACATATCCTTGTTTAAAACCACTCTTATATCATATTTAATGTTTCAATAAAGCTGGGAGCATTTACATTCGTTAATTCTTTGAATCAACTTTTGTCATATGAACATTGTTGTTGTTGGCAATCTAGTGCCTCTATAAATGACTTACTCTTTTCTATGCTTTCTAAGCTCTGCGGAAACCTTTAACTTACTAATATCTTTGGCATCCACAGATCTGACAATAGTTTGCAAGAGCTACGAATGAAGATATTTCCATTGAGGAAGCTGAAAGAAACTGAAATTGCAGCATCTGTGGCGGTAAATCATTCCAAAAGGAAAGAAAGGTCTCTTTCATCACTTGTCATCAACAGAAGTCCCAAATCAAAGAAGTGCATCATTGCCAGAACAAGGTCATCAACAAAGAAAACAGGCATGTTAAGCTCCCGTAAGATTATAGCTGATAAAGACATCGTGGAGGAAAGTAGCAAGATAAAGCAAGAGCAGGCTATTCAAAGTCCCAAGGCAGATCATGATGATTCTGTGACCAAACCAGAAAATGATTTTAGTTGGGAGAAACTGACCTTTCTTGCGGAGGCTGCGCAGACAGAAGAATTTTCGCTAGGATTTAGAGAAAATACTGAAGAAAGGCAAACATCAAGAGCAAAGAATATGAATAAGCTGAAGAGAAAAGCCCAAAAAACTGGTTCTCAAGATGTGGATAATAAAGCAAGTCTCCAGTGTTCAGTTATGGAGGAATCCAAGTCCGATCATTATGGAAATAAAAATTTTGAACTCCAACTAAACAAGAAGCATATTGCTCAAGAAACAACTGCACCCGGAGTTCTAGACAGTAGTCTGCAAAAGTTAAATCCAGTTTGGTTCACACTTATTGCCAACAAAGATCAGTTAGGCCCCATGCCTTCATATATGTTGTTATATATGTTGCTTTAGCTTTCTCTGAGCTATATTTTTTCTCAAATGCAGTTGTGGAGGCACTGTGCCGCATATACCAAATTGCTACATCCGGATCAAGTAAGTATGATTGGAAATATCTTGCTTTTGATATGGAATATGTATGATGCCATTAATCTGCTTAATCTGAATATTTCTTTGAATGACTTATTCCTACGAGACATTGAAGATGTAATATATGTTGTTGGCAAAGAAATGCATTTTTCCATTTCAAGCATGAAGTTGTTGATCTTTAATCTTTTTAGGGTTAATGAAGTGTGTTGGTTGAACATGGCAGAATAAAGCATTTACTAGTATTTTGTCTTCTTGAACATCAATCATTTTAAAGAACAACTATCTGTTGGACAAATTCAGGGATGGAAGGATGCCCACATCTTACATCAACAAATACCTGATGCAGAAGCTCAAGCTTAGGGATGAATCTGAGGTAATGGTTCTGAACATCCAAGGATTCTCTTTTATCTTTGGACACAAGCAATTCATGTAAGTAATTTTACAGAACATTCTTGGTGAAAAGCTTTACTGATTTCAAACATCTGATAACAAAAACTGATGCGTGCCTGTAATTCCTTTTCTCCTGGAAAATGTTTTTGCATGTAAAGAGGACTCTTATATTGAATCAACTGATGCATATTAATAGACAGAAGTGGCAGGGGCGCCTTTGACATAATTCTACCTGAGCACTAGAAAAGTTTATGTTTTGCATTTTTTTCACAATAAGCTGATCATTAAACTCTCGGTTTTTCTGCCTTGCTGTAAAGCATGTTGAAGTGTGGCTAATAGAAAATGTGATGAGGATCTGTATAGAAGCTTGAGATGCAGCTTTTGTCCAAAAGTTAGTGGGAAATATGTTGAGCTAGATACTATTAATGCCTTGAATAGCTTTCTTTATTGTTGTGGACGTTGTCATTGTGATTGATGTCTAAGACTGAATGTGCCTCGCAGATTGAGGTAAGATGTTGTGGCCAGCTTCTGGTCCCGACCGCGCCATTGACCAGCGTAATAGATATCTGGATACAACACAAAGCGAGGACGAGTAAGGCAAGTTTATTTTCTTCCACCTCTATTCGAGAGGACATTATGTCCAATAAAGTGAGCACCTTTCTGATTGTTTTAACATACTCAATGAAGGCGGCAATTACCTGAATTTTTAACATCATGTCAGAGGGATATAAGAATGATTGTGCTTCCATATTTCCAATTGTAATGGTAATTGGACAGTAATTAGGCATGATTATATAGCTTACAGCCCATCGTACAGGTTTTAAGCTACTCCGTCCTTAAAATTTACCTTTTGACTCAAAATCTACTGTGTTGGTTTGGAAGTTGGATGCTGGAACTATTTATGTTAGTGTAGGTTGTAAACGATAGTTTTGCTTAGAACTAGCTAGTTCACTTGTTTCAAGTTTATTTGCTTTTGATTTCTCATTAATTATATTGCAATTTACGATTTACACGCATGAGGTCTTTTGCATGAAGCGGGTCATAATGAAAATATATTTGTTCGTTCTATTAATATAGAAGATAATCTCTGCCTAATGATGTTCATAAGGGCACCCTTGAACGTCAAGTGATGTATAGCTGTGAAAGCGTTTGTGTAGGAAAACTGTTCTTCGTAAGAGGAAACTTCTAAAATAATTGACCACAGTTTAAATGTTATTATAGTAAAAACAAACACTCGCATCTCCTTCTTCCAATCTATCCCAAATTTGAGTTAACGTCAACGACCCTGTTTCGCCATTAAATTTTATCGAAAGCTTCAATCCTGAAAGTTACCTCGAAGTGCTTCTAATGAACAGTCTTTTGTGCAT
The DNA here is from genome assembly GCA_033002965.1 of Piper betle. Classification (NCBI taxonomy): domain Eukaryota; kingdom Viridiplantae; phylum Streptophyta; class Magnoliopsida; order Piperales; family Piperaceae; genus Piper; species Piper betle. The sequence continues at coordinate 92,676 of JAURVB010010094.1, read as the reverse complement.
GCACACAGGTTGAAACCACTTGTAGAAAAGAAAACATTCCCTTTGGAGCATGTTTTCTAACATGAAAACAGTTGTTATACGGGAGTATTGATATGTAAAAATTAAGTACTATCAATGCGTAAAACAATTTGAAAACAAAATCAATGCTATCGAGGCTGGGAACAAAACTATTCATATGAACATCTGACGAGGTGATGAGATTTTGAGCATTTCATCGGACAGGCCGCTAATAGATGGGATGCTTTTGGGGGGATTGGACATCACACAAGTGCACTTCCCTTATAGACGGTGCAGTAGGCTTTGGGACATGCCTCCAATAAACAGGTCGGGAGGTTGAACCCCCAGCTTAACTAACGTCTAACTTTCATAATTGAGGGGATTGTATATGTGTTAAATTGCCTTGTAAATAAGAAAAAGGGGAAAAGAAAACAAAAAGGCTGAAGGAAGAGTTTGTCGTACGCACTCTGTCAAATTAGGGCTCCTTTTTTTGAGCAAGAACATTGTAATATCGAAGGATTAAAATCCAGCGTGGAACTCTTTGTTTTTTTACCCAAGGTTACTTCTTTGTCTCGGAGACGAAATAGGACGCTTTACTTCTTTGTCGTAAAGCCTTATATGCTTTACGCATATTATATAATATATTTGAGGGTTTGCTCTAACGTACCTTCATCACAATGTGCGTGATCCGTCCATCTCGAGTATCGTTTGGCATACGCCGGCATTGTTTTCATCCTTAGCTAAAGACCAGGTCGTCGGGATCATTATGGTAATAGTATACAAAACTAACATTATGTGTGCCATTATTGTTCACAATTACATGTCTGCGTAACATCATCGACAGCGGCAGCAATATGTTAGGTGGAGAGTCTTATCTTCCATTGCTTGTGCCATTTTCTCTGCTCACACTCCATATGAAACTATTCGTTCCCTGTCAAACTCAACATGACATATATATATACACACACTACATTATTTAATTTTTTTAATATATTCCTCATTTTATAAAAAAAACCTTAAAAAAAATTATTTTATACTTATTGATTACTTTTTGCTATATTGTAACATTCTGGCTTTATCTTCTTGATCACCCTCTCGTGGCAGAGCTTGCTCACGTCTCTACAATTTTAGAGAGAAAAAATAGATCATATACCTAATTGGCCGGGCAGTTGTGAGATAAACCTGTATATATATCACCCCAAAATAATAATTTATAAATGTTTGAGTCCTTGTGCCTTAATTTCTCGACAATGAGTATCTTTACTATAAGAAACTAAATAATAAGGCTATTTCCCTAGATTTCTTACTAGGATTAATAAACGCAGTAAGCTGAACTCAGTTTACGCTCGAATTCAACTCGTATAGTTTGAAGTTCCTTCGAACTTGATTCAAAATTGAACGAGTTTTAAATACATATGTTTAAAATCGAATCGAATATTTTTTATATTATTCGAGTTTAACTATTGTTTGAATACTCTTAAACTATTTAATTTTAAAGAATTCAAAACTAGTTCATTTAACAGCTCGAATCTCACTCGTTTAAGAACTCCATACCAAATTGATTATAAGATCGAAAATAATTACAAATTGACTGCTAAATTAACCACCCTAGCTTTGCACATTATATAATCTAATCTGTAGGCTCGGAGTTAGCTTTAGATTCGGGCCCGCAGATCTGCCAAGCCGAAAGCAAACACGCGGCAATTGGTGAGTGGGTCTGACCGTTTAATGAGAAGCACCCAGTCCGAATTTGGGTCATGTTGAATTTATTAAAAGGCCCATACGATATTTGATGAGAAAACACGTTTATCGTTTTCTGGATTCCATGATTAGTGATATATTCTTATTATTACTGGTCGCTTACTCAATGTCCTATGACTTCATTAAACTCAATTATCTGATTCTATGCGTTTCTTGTTGTCAAAAGATTTTAAAAACAAAACTCAATTAATCTACGTAGGATGACAACCCCAAATTTGTAAAAACTGATTGGGTGGCGCTCGTGAAGAATATTTTCTTCGTATAATCTGGCAACGTGAATCTTCCTTACCGGGCTTCTAATATCACGGGAAAGCAGACTGTCAAATCTAACAAATTCTCTGCCGCGATCTATTTTTCGCCCCTTCCTCCTGACGTAGATCCTCCCCTTCTCCCTTCTCCCTTCTCCCTTCTTCCACCCTTTTCTTGCACCGCACAAGCAAAATGCTCTTTCTTAGTCACGCCCTCTTGCACTTGCTACTTGCTAGTTGGTTCGATTGAATTCTATGTGCATGTCTTTTGTCCCAGTTCTGCTTTGGGTCGGCGAAAATTTCGATGTTCTTGTTGTTCCATACTTTCATCGGGGCTTGATGTTGGTTGGCTCTTTGAAGTGGGTATCCTTTATTTATTTACTTTTTTGGTTGGTGGTCTTGTATGTGTCTTTATTGTTATTCTTTGATGAGAATTGGATGATACATACACATGAAGTGAAATTGGTTAGTTTTTCTCTCTTCTTTTCTTACTTTGTGGTCGGGTTTTTCTCTAATGACATTCTTGTTCCAAATCTTGGTGCATTTATATTGTACGTTATACCACTTTGGCTGGCAATATTTGTCCTGTTTTCCTGTTTCTGCAGGATCTGGTCTCTTTTTTCTAATCAAAATTTCTATGCTTTTCTCCGTCATCGCTACTTTTGGTCTCTTTTATCGGAGTTACAACAGTCCGATATGCCTCTGTTGTATACCTTCTTTTTTAGCAGCGCTCTGTAGTTTGGATTTGATTGATGAGAAACGGGTAAATCACCCTTTTATGTCAGTGGATCTGCATCTTATTGCAAAAGAGAGCGTTTTGTCTTTAAATTTTTCTTCAGATTGTTGAATGTACTTTATATTGTGTTTTTTTTCTATTGATCCTGACTAATTTCACTGGTTATTTTAGGCCGTCGCTTTAGTGTATTCTCTGGTTTATTCTTACTTGTCTCGTCCGATTTTGAATGTGAAATTTTGGGTTCTTGCCAGTTGATTTATATTACTGTTCATGTGTTCTACATGGGATAGATGTTCTTCAAATGCCTTTTGTCTGTGTCCTATATTATACGAATATTAGATTGGTAAGTTTATGTCATTCCCTCTCAGAAGACTTGCATTTTGATCTATTAGTCTTCTGAATATCGGCAAGCATGTTCTTGTGAGAAAAAAATCTTTCAATATACTTCTACGCTGTTGTGCCATCTAATTTGTGTTTTGGTACGATTTTCTTGACCTCCTTGCTCAAGCGTGCTCTGCCCTGTAGAAACTTACTTCAATTTTCAATTTGTTTATATTCTGTTCGTTGTGCACTGATAGTCCAGTCTGATGTAGGGGAGTTCATATCTTATAATTGTTGTATCTAACTGCTTTACTTTTTATAACATTGAATCTCCCTAGCTACATATTGTTTGTGCAGGATTGGTTTTGAGGGGATTTAGTCTGTGCTAATGATGGAGGGGGACACTTTATCACGCCTTGGCAATGGAACCCAAGTAGACGGCAAGGTCCTACAGAACTTTCAGAAGAGTTTTGCTCAAGCTCAAAACATCTTAGACCAGAATCGTCTATTGATCAACGAGATTAACCAGAACCATGAATCAAAGATCCCAGACAATCTCAGCAGGAATGTGGGTCTGATTCGAGAACTAAACAACAACATCCGAAGAGTGGTGGATCTCTATGCCGACCTGTCGACTTCGTTTACAAAGTCCATGGACGCTTCCTCGGAGGGGATTCGGCAGGGACGATGAGGTCCGATGGAAAGGCTGGTCAAAAGAGAATTAGGTCTGCTTAGCATTGGATCAAGAGTTCTTCAATTTAATGTTTTATTTTTCCGTGATGGGGAATTTGTTGGAGAAGCTCTGCAATTTTACTTTTCCGTTGCCATTTTCAGTCAGCAGTTGGAAATGATGGGCGATTGCTGGCATTGATTCTCGCTACATTTAATTTGTTGTTCAAAGAATTCTGGTTATGAAATTCAGATTTTTCATTTCAGAAATATCGGCAATGGTGTACGTTCTTTTACTATCTTGCATTGATCTACCGATGAAAAAGAACCATGGTTGCTAATTTGCTAGTAGCGCTTTGCGTATTTTTTGGTGTCCTGTGGGGAGTAAGAAGGAAGACATTTTTGTTGGTGACTCCAGACACGCTACCAAGCCGGAGAACAAAGCCATGAGGGATTTGTATTGACACAAGTGATGGTCGCAATTTTCTTGACCGCTGGTTTTTTTCTGCTGTAGTCATGTCACACAACAGATGAGAAGGAAAAACTGCTAAATGTGTGGCGCAGGAGAATAAAATGAGGGAGTTGTAGTGTAAGGCATTGGGAGGGGGTATCCATGGAACACTGACAAATCGAGGAAGAAGACAGAGAAGGGGGACCGAAATCTTATTTCAAGGTGGGTGGGGGAGCTTGGATCAGAGCTTATCCTACTGCCTATGTTATCTATTCCCTTTCGTTTTCTATCATTCAATTTTAGTTTCCAGGATTAAATCTTCTTGAGGAATTGGTCCTCCTGCTGTTGATTCCACCACTTCTGTTTAAGCCTTGGCCAGGGTCGATTGCCCAGAGCGCAGATTCCTATTTGTGGACCATGTCGTTGTATTTGTATTGTATATTCATCCTTAATTGTTTCGCCATATTTTAGTTAGAACTGGAACTGCGATGCCCACATGGATGGCGTTGTGTGCTGCTCGTGTTTATGAGCATTTAACAGCTAGTCCTTGCCCTGGGACTCGACTGCTCTTGAGCATAATTGTGGCAATGTGTTCTTGATCTGGGAATTTAAAGACCCAGGAACGATAAGTCTCTCTTTACTGTTTGCGTCTAATCTGAACTCTCTTTCGTATTTGATTTATCTTGAATCTCTCATGCTCCAACTTTATCAGCTTCCTTATTGCGTTCACTTCTCAATGCTCTCACATACGCTATATAAATTATAAATTATAAATTATAATGTGAAAGTAGAAGATCAGGAGGGATTTCTGACATGGTGGGTGTTAATTAAGAGACACCCATTTTCAGCTAATATTGTGATATGTATACATATATATATATATATATATATATATATATAATAGATCGTCCGGGGTATGAAGCAATAAAGAATGAGCTTTTGTGAAAGTGCCAAGGCTTAGTAGTAGTTCCCTGCTAGGATCTGAATATTAGTTTGCGTGCCTGGCCTGCACCCCCTTCCAGCAAACAATATTACACCATGTTATCTGCCAATTCTAATTGACTTGGTTGCGTAAAGAGTGTACCTCATAAAATGGGCGTATCGGATTCCATGGGCCCATTGGCATTGTAGAAAAATCATACTTAATTGGCCTTTTCGTTTTCTGGAATGTGGCTGTTCATCGAACATCCAATATAATCTCGTTGATTATACCAAAGGAGGTTTTTTCTTACGGGCCCATCTTCTAATGGGCCTTTCCCTTCCGCTGCAGGCGCGCTATAAATTGTTCGGCCCATTAATGTTTAGTTTGGTGGCAAAATCATAGAGATGCATGATGATAGCGTTCATCAGATTATCAGTGTCTGAAAAGTCTAAATATTTATAATTGCTCGGGCCTGTTAGCACTTTATTCTTCCTGGGCGAATTTTACTCAATTTAAAACTAGTTTCCCTTGTTCAATTATGAATTGGCCTCACCAGTGTTTGAGTTGATTGAAAGTCAATTAGACATCGAATTCGCTCAATTTGCATTATCCATGCTCCTCAATAAAATTTTGTTATTTTTTATAATCATAAAACGGAAGATTTTTAATAGCCACCTTGTCTTTTATTTATTTTATATTTTATTTCCTAATCACAAGAATACTAGTTTTAATCGGAGGTGTTAATTTCTTATCTATAAAACTCTGTGAAAAATCTAAGTTGTCTAGGTTCAAATGCTATTTTTAATCCACTCTTTTGACTTAAAGCACTTAGTTTTTTTATTTAATTGTGCTTTCATTTTTTTAGCATTATAGTTAATTCTAATTCCACATAGTTTTACGAGTTGGTTAATATTTATTCAATTTAAAATTATTATTATTAATTATTAATAAAATATTGAAGTATAATTTTATTTAAGAATTTTAAAAATATTAATATTTACAATTGTATTACTTAGATAAAATTTTGTTTATATATATATATAGTGGGTTGAGTGTTGTGTATTTTTTTAATTTTTTGATTTAGTGATATTTTTGTAATTAAAAATTAATTTAATTTTAATTTGGTTAAAAAATAATAATTAATTTTAAATAATTAAATTTTTTTAAAAAATATACAAAATTTTTTTTTAAGGTCGGCAAACGTGAAAAGTTTGTCATCCATTTTCTTCCGAACTTCTCGTTTGGGTGGCAAGCGAAGTTCGCCGCTAGCCAAGCCGTGAAATCCGATGCGTCGACATCCTCCGACCATGGCCGAGGCGGAGGAGCTGAATCGTCGTCCCCTCCCCGGTTTCCGCTGGCGGCGAAGCCCGGAATCACGAGGGCGGCGGAGGACGACCAATACGCTTCCTTCGTTTTCGAAGCTTGCCGCGACGCCTTTCGCCATCTCTTTGGTCTGCCCTACATTTCCCTTCCCCGTGTTCTTGTACCTTGTCGATAGAGAGTACTAGATGAACATGTGGCGTTTTGTGGTATGTCATTCTGCAGGTACAAGGGTTGCAGTGGCTTACCAAAGCGAGGTGGGTTCCATATCTTGCATTGTGCTTTAATTTTTGATTTTTTGGATTCTTGTGTCGTAGATAGATGGATTCTTCTTAGAATTGTACAAAGTAATTGAAGCATAGAGGAGTAACTACCTGAAAACGTTGGGAGGTAGAAAAAATTAGTTCCATTGCTCGAAAATGCTTGTTTATTTGGTGATTTATATTTTTATGGCGCCGTGCATATAAGCGCGCACATAATTAGTTATATACTCTCAAAGAAGAGCACTAGCAGTTTGGGGGTAAAGTTCCTACTAGAAAAATAGAAGGTAAACCCTAATTTCGCTTAGCATTATGACCAAAATCAGAAGCAAGCAGTCCCTGAATAAAACAAAAGCAAATTGAGTGGTACCCTTATGTAAGACTTAAGTTTCTTACAGTATTTAGTCAAATGTATTCTGCATCAGTTTGCTTTTTTCTTCAAAGGGTATCATATTTTTTAGGCTACGGAATGAAAGATTTTAATCTTTATTGCATTGCATTCAAAGCTCACTTTCCTCAATTTTGATGCATGCTATGGATCTCAAAATGGGAGTTGGTTATTCTTTGTATATGAAGACAAAGCTATTAGGGCAACTGCTTTACTATAAACTGACAACTGGCTCGGGGCAGCAAACTTTTGGAGAAGAATATTGCGACATTATTCAGTTGTTGTATATTGAGCAAGCTCTAACCGTGGAATTTCATTGTTCATGTGCATAGGTTATCACTTAAATTTGGGCTTCTATATCTATATTTCAGGCTAGCTCAAATGGTCTCTCTCCAACTCCAGCAAGGTGAACACTTTTTATTTTGTATCAGACACTGGCTCCTTATCTTGCTGATAGAATTAGGTATTTCTATTGTTTAAACATTATCCCTTATTTTTCTTGCCTCATCGACATGGTCACTGAAAACTTTTGGCTCTCTGACAGCTCAAGGATGGCTGCCGGTGGGGTTATCCTTGCTGACTAGCAACATGAGGAGCTTTCCACTAGAATCAGTTCTTCTGTGCAATCATCTATCTTGCATCAGACACCAGCTGCCTCCCATCTATGCAGAATAAAGGAGAGCCTTCGGAGGTGTATCTGTTCATTGGCTACATTAATTTCGAGAATAAATTGCCCCACCATTTTTTCAACGCATGTGAAGCTTCACATAGGAAAAGTAAAATGTAGAGGCAGAAGGGACAAAATCTTGTGTGTTGCTGTACAATATCTATTTCCCATCGCACTTTTGAACATTAAAAATTGTTCACTCTCATAGTGCTTCCCGTTCAGGTTTTCTATAAACCTGAATGGGAAGCAATAGGAAGCATCACATTTTAAATCATTTTGGCATTTGTGCGAGAGTTATGAAACTATTATTTACAGCTAGAGTAGGACAAGTTGCACTTATTTTAGGGAGCTAAATGTGAGCACTTTGTATAACTTGTAAATTAGTTCTTTACATTCTTAATTATCTTTGATTCTATTTAGTAAGTTTCCAATTTATATACTAGTGGTTGGTTAGACACTGAATCAAATTTCACGGCAAAATCTATTGTATTGTCCTAATTATTGCACATGATGAAGTGGTAGTGTGTGAAGAATTGCAAGGATGATGATGTTATGAATGAGGATGAAGTTTATTAACTAACAGTTGGCCGATTGTAAATACAGGTACCAAATTCTTGGTCTATTTCTTTTCATTCAGCTATATCCTTAGCCCTGAAAGGCTTCATAGAAGTAATTTATCTTCATTTGCAAATGTCGTACATCAAACTTCACCAGGATTTGGTCAAATCCACAGGTATCCTCCTCCTCCTGGAACATTCTGAATTTGGCTCTATATGGCCCTTAAATTAGAAGAACAAGTCATGAAATATTTGTTACTCGATTTGTTGGAAGGTGTCAAGATGCTAGTTCAAACACATAATTAGAACACCTAACTTTGCAAGAACATTTCCTCAAGTTAGAGTTTGTGAACGAAAGGATCATGTTTTTTTGTTAGCTTTTGTTATCGATTCTCACATGCTCATGCATTCTCTAGAGCAAGGTGTGCCTGTTTTAAATGAAGATGGAAAGCTGGCTGGAGATCCGTATCTTAGCAAAAGCAGTTGGGCTTCAGATTCTGAGGTAAAAATATCTTTTTCTTTTCTTTTGCTTTACTCAATCTGCAACTTTGAGTATGCATTGTGCCGGACTGTTTTAAAGACATCTTATGAAAGCATCCCCTCATCGGAAGATCGGAAAGCCCTTAATTTTGGCACATTAGAACATCATATCTTGGGAATACTGTAGATTCATATGTTCTGGTTTTCCGATAAACTTTTTTAGCAACGTCAATTTTTTCGGGGTGTGAATTTACATATTTCTTCTTGGTGGTTCATTTCAGGGCCAATCGCCTATGCAATCGGGAACATCCGACTGCCACACCCTGTGGTCACGTCTTTTGCTGGTATCTTCACGTTTCCAAATTTATATGTTCTCTATGCAAGTGATAACTATGAATATGAACTTAGAATATCTGATCTGATCAACAGGGACTGCATCATGGAATGGTGCAAAGAGAAGCCGGAGTGCCCCTTGTGCCGTACGCCATTTACACACTCGAGTTTAGTTTGTATATGTCACTCGGACTTTTGAAAACCCAAGACTGTAACGTATATCTTAATTTTTTCCAACCAAATTCGGTGGCTATACTTCAGTTTTGGTCTACCTTTGCCATGTGCTTCTGTTCCTAGCCACTAGCAGCATGCCAAGTAATGACATGAGCCATCTGGTTTGGATAACCTTATCATGTTCTACTTCAAGGACGACCAACCACGTTGGAACACAGAATCCCACAGGAAAGCTTATTCCCATCTCTCGTCTCTCTTCTAGCTATCGAACCATCTATCCTTCCCAAACCCCGCCCTCAAACTCTGCAAACCATTTCCTCGTTCCATCGCCGAAGAACGAAATGGCTTCTACCTCGGCCATTGCCATGGCCATCCCACTGACTTCACCACGCCATAAGAATGCCTTGAGCCGGAACGCCGCCTTCAATGCCATGAAGCTCTCTTCAGGAGCTGTCAAGCAATCTGTAACTAATGGCCGACTTGAAATCTGTGCCTCTTTGAAGGAGAGAGCTGTTACCGGGCTCTCAGCTTTAGCCCTCTCTGCCATTATGGTGATCCCCGACGTTGCCGAGGCAGCTCAGCCGGGGCTTTCTCCTTCGTTGAAGAACTTCTTGCTCAGTATTGTTTCCGGTGGTGTTGTTCTTGGTGTACTTGTTGGGGCCGTGGTCGGCGTTGCCAACTTCGACCCAGTTAAGAGGGCCTGATAAGGGAGCAGACGGGTTTTTCGCTCATTTCTTTTTCAAACCAGTGCCATTTAAAAGTTTCTGTTCGTTTCTGTTTCGTGTCTGTAATTCTATGCTCTTAAAAAAAAAATCACGAAGCCTTCTTTTTGTTACCTTTCACTCTGACTTATAATAACAGGTGGATGCTTAAAACTTATTGATTTGTTTAAATTTCTTAACTGATGCATAAGTAGCATGGCAATCAAAATCTAAAATTATGTTAAAGAATTGTGAAAATAAATTACTCGATTAGCGCTTTTTGAGTATGTAGACTTCTTTATCGTGGAAGAAGCTGCCACAAGTGCAGAAGTGGTTTAGAATTATTATACCTCTTGGGCTCCGCATAAGACCGGGTCTATAGATATCAATGCAATCCTGTCATGCAGTATTGCACAAATCGAACTCGTTGTGTTCATCATTTCAAAGGTTACAGGAGAGGATTTTCATCATTACTATGGTTGCAACTTGCATTGTGCAACAAGGAGGGCGGATAAGTTACTTTTCGTGTCGATAACATATTTATGTAGTGTTAACGAAGAAATTCCCTTCTCAACTACCACTCAATTTAGGTTCTTTAGACATGACCTAAAGCCCTTGTGACCTTTCTTGCTCGAAAAATTAACTCAAAAAGTAATACTTTTTAAACCTATATATAATTTATTAACTTTTTAAAAATTAATATAAAATTAATCTAACAATTTTCGCATTAGGCCACCTAAATAATTTCTCTCACTCGTGCTAAACCCACGTGTTACAATAATATTTTGGAAGACTCAAATTTAGACTATCGGCCTAGTTATCATGAGTCTACTCACGTATCAGATTATTTAAAATTTATCTCCCCTCACATTTAGGGGAAATAACATGTTATAATGAGATTTTAAAAAACTCTAATTTGAGATAGTCGATTTATAATAAGGCCCGATAATTATAACTTGGGCTCTGATATGACCCAATAATTATTGATATGGGCCGATAATTATAATCTCTCTTACTCCAAATATTTAACTTAGAGAAATAAGGCTATCCAAAAGCTTGTGTACAGGTAATTGGCCTTGGCCCATAAGTGCCTTAGGATTAACCCAACACTTCCAATAGAACATTCGAATGGGTAGATCTTAAAGCCAGACTTGGGTCTCTTGTGCATGACGCACGTAGAAGCATGTTCTTGTAAGATTACAAGGTCACGCGAAGGTGACATACTACTTTAATTTGCGACGTTGTTAGAGGACACAATACTTCAATATACTTGACTATCATTTTATTGATAAGGAAGATATATTATATTAGACAAAAGTTTTCAAAGGGAGTAAAGCCTTTGGGGGACTAAAGGAAACAAAAGACTTTTTTAAATCATTCTCCAAAGGCCCTCCACGACTTGCTGCAAACACTTTAAGCATCCAAACGGTTTCTTTCTGTCACACGAACTCAAGCGTTTTGACTGCACGCCAAGCTATGCCCATGCAAATACCTAGCGTTGTCTTCTGTGTACACATGGGTTTCGTTCAACAACCTGCACATACCCACAATCGCATACAGGTCAAGCTTCACGTGTATGGGGCTTGCCAAGGTGTGTTTGAAAATACTTACGAGTTGTGGACAGTCTTGTTCATGATAGTGGAAGCCATGAAAACTTCCCCAGTCAAGTACAGGAGCTGCCCATCTATCCTCTCTCCTATCTTCGCATTCAATTTGGTGGCATCCAGCTCAAAAGGTTGATCCGAGGCCTTTCAATTTATCACAACAAAAGATAAACCATAACGTATATCCATGGACCAAATTAAAGCTAGCTAATACAAAACATGACGGGCATGTGTTAGTAATTAATTGACAATGCTATTTAGTACTACCATGACCCAACCCCATGTGTCAGCAAACGAGGGAATATGAGCCGTGTAGGCAATCACATCTGCATAGCAAAGCAGGACAAACACGCGTTAGTGCTACGTAATAGCAGCAAATTTTCTCGGAAGGAAAACAAGGAAGAAAAGCAAGTAGTTTGGATATATGTTCAGATGTAAGAAAACGCACATTTGAAGACTTGCTTGAGGGTGTTATAGATGGAAGAGAAGACCCACTTGTGGGAGAGAATGCCTGCTGGCCCAGACTGCATGCACAGGGATAATTAGTCCTGAGAAGCGGCAAATGAAAGGTGTAGCGCGGAAAGAAAGAAAGAGGTGTGTCTATATTATATATATGAAAATGAAGCTCACTTGCGTGACGAAGATGCCACCATTGTTGAGCTTGGGCTTGAGGACATGCTCGTAGAAGGACTTCGTATAAAGCTGATAGCAAGGCCCACCTTCGACGGGGTCGGCCAAGTCTCCCACAATCACATCAAACTTCCCTCGACTGTCCTCAATCTCCTTCCTTCAAAATCATTCGTGGAGGCCACACATTTAAAAAACAGCTCAAATCCCATGCTTGCTAATTTATAAATTTGTAATGGATATTTACTTGGCATCGTTGATGACAAGTTGAAGCTTCTCATGGGCAAATGCATCTTTGTTGACGGTCAGATGTTTTTTGCAGAAGTTGACGACTTCCTAAATGTGAAATTATAATAATAAAAAAAGCTCCAATTTTCTATCTGGGTGGCCAAGTTCCATGAACGGCCTTTGAGGTTCGAGCTTTATTTATTCGTTAGTATTCACCTGGTCGATGTCGCACATGACCACTTTGTCAAGTGTCTTGTGCTTGAGAGTTTCTCTTGCGGTTGAGCCTTCACCACCTCCCATGATGAACACCTTTTGGGGGCTGAAAATCAATTAAGCAGCAACCAAAGCAAAATAATAAATCATATTTTGATTGATGAATTTACCAAACAATTGGTACCTATAAGATAAATATAAGAGAATTAGATGACCAACTTGGGATGCAACAGCATGGCAGGGTGAATCAAGCATTCATGGTAGATAAATTCGTCGTTTTCAGAACTTTGCATCTTGCCATCAATGATCAAAGCCTGCATTATGACAGAAACGGATGTAAGTGATGGCCTCCATGGAGAAAATATGAATGAAGTTCGATTGAGTCCACTCTTGAAAAAATTATTGGCCAGTCTTGAAAGCAGGAAATGAATCAAGCCGACCTTCCCAAAGCACTTGGTATCGAGAAGAGCAATGTTCTGAAACGCGGTGCTTCCTCTGTGCAGCACGCTATTGACCACCCAAAAGAACGGCAGAGTATGATAAAATCAAACACTAACTTCGGGAATGTAAAATAAAAAAGGAAAAAAGACGCAAATATTGCTGGGTACTTCCAACCTGTTGAGTGCAAATGACCATTTGAGATTCTCATCAATCTCTTCCTCATACCAGTACAAGCTGTTCTGGGTCTCCTTCTCGTTCTGAGGGACAGCCTCACCCATATCTTCCTTAAACAACTTCAAACAAAGATCAAAAGATCGGGAAGAAGAAGAAGAAGAGAGGAGTGCGGTGGAAACAATGAAGGGTGAAGGGGGATTTATACAAGTTAGGCAATGAACTCGCATCATTATAAAGAGAAGAAGAAAATTAGAAAAAGAAAATAAAAGAGGAAAAGTTGGGGAGGATAAAACCCGCAGTCTGGGGCGAAGAGCACGCGGAGTGTGGGGTGTGAGTTTGCATGAAAGCTTGGGAAGAAGAAGATTGTGCTAAAAGACAAGCGTGGGCTAATTGTCTTGTCACCCCGCCAAAGTCAGAGAAAATACAAACCCACACACCACCTTAATTGGAACCATGTCCGCAATATCTACAATTTCTATGTCTCCTCGTACCTTGAACAAATTCGATACGCGCAACTCTTTCAGATAAGAACATGTTATAGCCAGATTTTCTCTTTCCAGTTTTTTCCAGACCAAAATCAAATCCCATTATCAATTTGGTTCACTTTCAAAGTGAGCGATTTTAAATTATTTTGGCTCCATTTTCGGTAGAACTCTAGACAAGTTTAAATGTGTATTTGATATTTCGTATCAGAATGAGACTGAATCAATTTGGTTCGCTTTTTAACGTGTAATTTTGATTTTAATTTGGCTCCATTTTCGGTAGAACTCTAGACTGATATTTCGTATCAGTATATGATGCATATATTTAGATTTATTATCTATCTTCTCGTGTAATTTTGATTGAATAATTAAATAAACATATTTATAACATGTAACGCAATCTGTTAGTCAATAATTGGCGAGCAGACTAAGCCAACAACTGGATTCCGTGAGAAAATTTAATTCGATTTCAGTTATGAAATCCGGGTTCGATCGGTGTGCTCCCCCTTGCTGAGACAGTTGCTAACTTTGATGGCGGGCCAAATGCGGAGGTGGGTCATGAGTTTGGTGGGCATGAAGAGGGGAGGAAGACATCATGGTGGGTGTCGAAAATGAGGATGTCGAGCCTGAGCAATGGCCACCCAGGGGAAGCAGATATTGGTACCCAGATTAACCAAACGCTTAAGTCTTTATTTTAATATATAATTAATAAAAAATATTAATCAATTTAATACAAATAAAAGATAATGTGTTTTCCAAAAAGAATTTGAAACAAATTTTATATATCTTTATTAATCAAAAAATTAGATTAAAAGAATAAAAATTTTTTTATTAATGTATATGCAAGTTAAGGGTGCTAAACGAGCGAATGGGCCGATCTCAACTTGTATTCGAATTCGGCTTGAATAGTTTGAAATTCGATCGAACTTGACTTAAGATCGAACGAGTTTTGAAAATATATGTATGAGTTCGATTCAAATATCTTTTATGTATTCGAGTTTGAATATACTTAAACTGTTTAATTTTTCTAAGCTCAAACCTAGTTCGATTAAAAGTAAAAAATACCTCACTTAAAAAAATACAATCAATGTCGATTGAACTCATAACCTTGAGGTTATCAACTTGATTACTTATTATCTCAACTATCTCACTTCTTTGTTATTATACCGTATATATATAAATAAATAAATAATATAAAAAATATTTTATTATATTATTTTATCTAGTTCGAATATTTAAATATCAAATTTCGAGTAAGTCAAATTGAATCAAAGCTCAATCAATTAGTAACCTAAATACAAATTATTAATTACTCCCAAAATTAATATAAAATTAACCCAATAATGGGGCGAACGCAGCAACGGAGCGATCACCGATTTTATTCTTTTGGGCGACAGAGAATGAAGAGAAAGGCCACTTCTTTCTTCATTATCCATCATCAATGCCTCGCCTTTGCATTTCTTTGCGTGCCTCGGTGCTCATGCGCATTTCTACGGACCCAACCCATCTCTGTGATTTTGACCATTGTCATGTCCATTCGGATCAATCTTTGTGATTGATAAATATTTTGTTATTTTAGCTGACAAAGATGGGCCAGTTCATTTACAAATGTACTCCTCGTTGTTAAACAAGTCAACAGGTGCATCAGATATAATAAGGGATTTAGAATTTTATCGTCTTTTAAGCTAAAACCAGGATGCTTTCCATATCGGCTAATGATTAAGAGGAGGAGATTAGGACGAGAAAGCAGGGTATTAGGGAACAAGGAGGGGGCATATGATTCCGAATTTCTTTTCTGGTCGATGGCTTTGTTAAAACAATGTCAAGTGCTCGAGTGTAGCAGCCACCCAAGTGCTCCAATATCTGCCGACACCACACCTTGACAGACCCGCGTGAGGGAGCCTTCGATGGGGAGATTCCGAGAAGAGATCGCGAACAAATGATGATCTCCTTAAGCTCTGCATTTTAATATTGTTTACTAGTCAGTAAAGTTCTCTGGCTTTCACTTGGCAAGTGATGCTTGGGGCTGTATTTCTCCATTACACAGCAGCACAATGAGTGCTTGCTTTGGTGTACTCACCATTATCGCACGGGATGCAGGGGCAATGTGCATCAAATTTTTCGGAAAAAATGAAAGGGATCCTTTTTTCGGGGGGAGAAAATGAAGGCGTGGTTTGAGAACATAATCTTTTTGAGTACTTGGCACATACTTACTGGTCTCAAATATGCACGCACCTTAGAAGTGATGATACCACTTCATGACGCATCCCTATGGTTGCGAATTGCTTCTAACATGCTAATCAAGGTGCGCAAAGAAATACCCATTCCTGGGTTGCTGTCAACAATCAAATATCAATCACTTTTAGAAGAGAGATAAGAAACGAGAAGTTGGAATCCGCATAGGCGCACCACTGCTCACTGTGGTCTGCCAGACAAACAAGATCAAGGGTGATTGTGAGGATCTAAAGGTTTTGACAGGAATAGCAACCTTTCTTTCTTTTCTTTTTTTTCTTTTCCAACCAAGAATAACAACCTCTGGACAAGGAGGCTTTCAGACTTCCACATCTACCTTTATTTAAGCTTTTGATCAAGACGGGATAAAAAATCTGACAAGGGTAGTTGAAATGTACTTGTGGGCAAACTCATAGGGTCAAAAATTTTGTCACTGCCGGAGTGGAAAAGTTGGCCTTCCATCGACTGCAGTATATCGGGCCCCTGGTGAGGATATAACAAATCCACCGGCCGCATTTGCTGCCAACAAAAAAATAAAAACCACCGGGCAACTAAATGATACAATTTTTTTCTACTTATGTCGATTCGGAAGAGCGTTACATAACTATTATTATCCTTCTTAATCTCAGACGGTGTAGTCTGCAGAAGAGCAATCCACGGGCCAGCGAGCTGCCACATAAATTACACGATCGGACAAAGAGAAATAGACAAAGGCAAAAACATATCCGCACGAAAGTCCATCTCCTAAACTACTCGGAACCGCGCAAATTTTCACCTCACCGTCCTAAAAGCTCACGTCAGTACGGAAAGTCTGCTCATTACCCACCCGGTGACTTCCAACTATGATAACACTTGCAACGAAAGGTTACGACATCCACATATGTAATGAGCGAGACACCCGTTTAGGGGAGAAGGCATCCACGAGAACAGCGGAACTACCGAGACAACAAACCATGGATCCAGCCAACAAATGAAAATTAGAAACTCATGAAAGGAAATTGGAAGCTGGAATCAGGGAATTTGATGGCTACTACATATGAAACAAGGAAAGACAACTGCAAATAATCTCCGTTCATCTAGCACATTTATTTTTTGGCACAGGAAAAGTTAAAATTTTCGTATTTAAAGGCGATCATTATTCTTATCCAACAACTAAGATAAATATGTAGCGACCAAACAACTTGATGATGGCCCCCAAAAACCTTAAACAAGACATTGTTCTGTACGGAACTTGAAACCCCGTCACGAAAAGAAATAATCGACTCTAAACTGAACCAACTTCAACCTCTGGGGCAAGCATCAACTGCCTTCCGAATTCCTCGTCTTCCTTAAGGGTGTGAATTGTTACAAGGTCTGGCAGAGGTGTAGTCGGCCCTTGCTTACCCTTTGGATCCCAGTCCAACATGATTTTCACTTTGATTCCCAAAACACCCTGAATTGCAGTGGCCAATATCTTTGGTAAATTTCTAAAAAGAAAGGCCAGGATTTACGGAGAGATAAGAAACAGAATCGACCTGTCGAAGCAAGACATGTCTCACAGCAGAGTCGATGTACTCTTTCACAGGTTGCCCAGAAGAGATCATGTATCCATCCTTGAACTTCATAGACTTGGCACGTTGGGCCCTCAATTTTCCACTAACAATAACCTGCAAATTGATGGATCAATTGCTTAAAGAAGAATATATACATAGAAACAAAGTCACACACAGTAAGGATTAGTCTTAGTAAAAACCTCGCAGCCCTTGGCACCACTTTCCATAACAAACCTCAGCACACCATAGCAAGCCCTGCAGTGAATCAGAAAAACTCATTAAAAATCAACAGTATCTTTATCGAATCAACAAAACCCATTTTAAATATTCCAAATAGCAAAAACAAAAGGTGATTTGACTTCAGCTAATTAAGCCAATCTCACAAAAAGCACCAATCCCATGATTAATAGCAATGGCCTTTTACCTTTTTTTAATCCCATCTCATTTTCAAGCAAAACAATTAATGCAGGTAAGACAAATTGACAAATGTAGGAGGATATTCCAAACTCCAAGGCAAAAACGTGCACACAAGAAGCCTGACAAACTCCACAACTAACTTTCCTCTAAGCAGTGACCAGAAATCTCAGAGAGCATTAGATTGTTTCTCATGAGAGAAGGCATGCTCACTGCTATTGACAAAGTCGCACTAGTCCAAAAAATTAAACTATGAAATCACCCCAACTAAAATCATGGCAAAAAAGTACAATTCACATAATATAGGGTAGTCATACTTCCCAATGAAGATCAATTGCAGATTAATCATTTCATTTTGAAAGCATCTACCAAAAATAAAAAAACTGTCAAGCTTCACACAACATGAATTTATATAGATCACAGATATCGCAATGAAAAATTCACTTCATCAAAGAAGCAAGAAACGATGAACAACAATACAGTAAAAGCAGAATATCCTAAGATTGGCTACATGTTTCTGTCAAAAAATAACACTCATTTTTTAGAGCAGATATACAGAAAGGATGGGAATAGAAGAAATACAAGACTAAAAAAATTACCTTGAGGAACAACATACTAGACGCAGAGCATCTAGTCCAGATCTCTGAAGGAAAAAAAATTGACACATTTTTATATTGAACACGGACATACGGGGAGGGGAGGGATGTTGACACAGAACACAACTTTTGCATTTGTTGCTCCCATAGCATAATACACAAAATAAAAAGATAAATTTATGAATACAAGTTGCAAGAGAGTTTTGCATATTGTCATCGTCCGACACAAAGTTGGCATAGAAACGCCAGTTTGCTTTATAGATGACAGACATAAGTAATCACACTTTGCAAAACTATGACGTCCACCAAACTCAAAAGAAATTGATGAATCATCATAAAACAACAAAATCTTCAATTATATACACAACAGAATCAAAACAACTCAATATTAGCCACTACAATTAAAAAGCAAAATTTTTGTCCAACCCTTCATCAAGAGGCCTCACATGATGGGCCACCCCAAGGTACAGCAAGTAAGACAAATTTCATTTGGTCATCCTCAGACACAAGATGAGTACTAGGAACCAATCTTGCTGTAAAGATGACACGCTAAAATAACGGAAAAAATATCGATAATAATAATAGGTGTGTATAAAGAACTACTTACAGTAAGCCAGAAGTTCATAGAAAAGGTAAAACAAAAAGGCAATAGACTTGATCAACAAGCAGCAGACGGGCAGCGCTACACAGGAATCCATACAGATCCAAGAGTAAATATTATATGGAGTGAACAGATCAAGCTAAAAAAATAAACACAAAAAACAAGAAAACCAAAAGCAGGTGCCAATAAGAAGTTCAATAGCCTTAAACAATCCCCACATTAAATACAAATATATATGTCTTTAACAATTAACAGTTACATTGCATGACACACAATCTACGACAACAAATAGAGGAGGCCAAAGTAACTGCAAAAATGGCAATTGACAAACCTGCGGACGGCAAGACCACCGAGCAGCTTGTATCGCAAAGACTCAGCCTGGGCAATAGCACAAAGCCCCCTGTTGTTAACCTTCTCAGCGTACAATTCCACGCTATTCTCAGGGAAATTGAACCGCTTCTGGACGACAGAAGTCAATTCCCTAATCCTTCTACCCTTCTCCCCTACCACCAAATCAGTAAAAAAGAACAAATAAAAAGGATCACAACCCAATCATCCCCCATCATCAAACAACAAACAACAAGAAAAAAGAATTAAGCAACCATACCAAGAACATTCTGGGTACGAGTAGCCCTGATGATAATTTCGGTCCGCATCGGCGTGACGCGAACCTCAACGCCGGAATAGCCATCTTCGGCGAGCTCCCTCGTCAGAACCTCGTTGAGCTCTGCAAAGAAGACTCCATCCGCCACAAACTGTAACAATCCGCACCAAGAAAAACTCAGGGAAAAGGATAAAAAAATTAACCTTTCAATAAAGTTCGAGTACAAGTATCGAACCTTTCGCTTCTTGCTTATTTGGGTCGCCATTGTAGGAGATCCGTGGAGGCGGCAAGCGCGAGAAAACCCTAGCGACTGCTCTCCCGAAGTTGGCGACGGCGGCTCCGTTTGAGATCCTTCTCACATCTACGAGGAAGATGATCGGCATCGGACGGTTTAGAAGATCGGGTTTATTTTTGACGGTGGGGATTGCAATCAAGATCTCAGACGTGAGTCGGGCCGTTAGGTCGATCCGAAAGTGGGACAAGACCATGTATTTAGGCCATGACCATTAAAATTAAACTCAATTTATTTCGCAACTAAATTAAAAAAATTGACTTGAAATTTAACTCAATATTAAACAAATTAAACTTGAGCTTATACTCTCACAATTTGGCCTTATACTTTATACAAGAATATAATTTTTGACTATATTTATTTTAAATTTTTTTATATAAATATAAATAAATTATAAAATATTATTATATAATATCAAAATTAAAAAAATTTATGCATGATGTAATTATCTTTTATATATAATTATATCAAATTTGAAATATTTTAACTAAAAATTAAATTTTAATATAAATATATAAAAAATAATATCAATACGACAAATGAAGCCATACTTGAGCTAAGCAAAACTTTACTCAACTCGATTCACTCGATGAGCTATTGTAGAATCCCAAATTTGATTTACTTTCAAACTAAACTTAAATTATTATGGAAGGCTAAATCATTTCTTATTTCGATTAAGTCAGTCGACCCAAACTTAAGTAAAATGTACTTAGGCATCTCGGGGTATCAAAATGTGAAAGAAAATCACTACAATACGTAACTAATGTATATATAAAATGCACACCCAAGTAAAATACTACGTAAATATTATAATAAATAATCTTATTTTTTAAAAATTAATTTAAATTTGATAAAATTATAAAAAAAATTTAATATAGAACCTGCAAAATTTTACCAAAAAGTACAATAAAAGGCCAACCTGTTAAACAATAGTGTGTGTATATATATATATATATATATATATATATATATATATATATCATAATACAATACAAAATATTTATTACATAACACATCATAGTTATGACAATAAAATAACCAAAAACATAATTTGGGTCTCAACCGATATATTCATCATCTCTGTCACACAATTGTTATATTAGTCTCAAAATATCATCGTCATTTCAACATGAAAGATCACATACAAAATGCTACATCAAAACCAAAACATATCAATCTATATACATAATGTTAGATCCGTGTGTGCACTAAGTAGTCACTACTTCACCGAGGTTGATATGTTACATTTCTGATCCTCACCTACATAAATAATAGAAAACATTAACGACAGTTGTCATTGTTACTGTCTGAAAAAAATAAAATATCAAACTGGTAAACGAGAGTTAGCTCTCATGTAAAAGAAATCAATCGTATAACTTCCACTGAACACTCCAAGGGCATCTATTAAAGAGCCATTGAGTTGTAGACCAGATAACATCCCAAACTAACTAGTATTACGTCACTTTCAACATTTTCGCTTTTTCAAAGTCCTACTCTCAAGAAAATCAGTATCTTAAGCTCTCTCCAAACTTTTATATTTTTCCTAACCCAAAGCACACAAGTCGAGTACTCTTAGGCAGTTGCCTTCAATATCCTTCGATACCACACATCTAGACAATCATTACACACAATAATACCCTTATACTCCACGCCTCTCTTTGTGTGAGGAACCTAAAGATGCAATGACAGGATCCTTTGAGAATCGCACAACCCTCTCACCAATCCAGAGCCCGCTATGACTTACATATGCACCCTCACACAGTATGTGTAAGTTGGCTCTCCATCTTTTGGCTCATGTGAAAATTTGATAAAAATTATATTTATAGGGTTGGGAAGAGAATCATAAAAATAAGTTCGAAGGCAACTTGATGTAACTCTAGGCTTTAAAAAACAGTTCGACGGATCTCATCTTCGATGGTTTTTAATTTCAGAAAATATTACGTTTAAATAATTCATATTAAGTCCAATCCAATAAAACTATCACTTAACACCTCCTAAAATCTACAAAGCAAACCCATAATGGAATAGAACAACAAAATAGAAGGAAAGTCCTATGAACCTGGTAGAAGCTCCAAGAGGGGTCTTGCGCTTAAACGACGAGCTTTTACTTCACAGCTACACAACAAAACTATACATTAACGCCCATGCTACTTAGATGATGCATGTATAAAATAGATGCATATGAATATAATCACAACTTCACAATTTTTAACCTCATCAATAGTATATTTAATTTTATAATCGAGTGATTTGAATCATCATTAATCACTATCAATCATTAAATTACACAAAGAAATTTAAATTAATAGGTAATTATCACAAAATTATAAAATTTACATATTGATAAAAATTATGAACAATTTATAAAAATTATGAATGATATAAATAATTATTAGAACAAACTAAAAAAATTAAAATTAGATTAAATAAAGGGCATCTCACAGTGACTCAAGGTGAAACCGGTGACAATAACAACGATGGTGTCGAGGGGTGGCAATTGTGACCGCCGCACGATGAGGGAACAGGAGGGTGGGGTAGGAGGGCTAGCCGGGGCGACTAGATGACTGTCGATGATTGGCCGACAAACGAACATATAGGGAGTAAGATTGAGCAGGTAGAGGAAGGCAAGGGGAAAGAGACGGGATAAGGAGAAAAAGTCAGTCAAAGAATAAGCTGACCAACGACGAGGTGACGACGACAACCAAGAACGGTAGGTAGGTGGGTGGCGGGTACAAGGGAAAGGGGAGGAAGAAGAATTATTTGGGGGAGGAAGAATGGGAAAAAAAAGGAGGTAAGGCCAAGACAATGGCCGCCGATAGTGGGGTCATTAGCAACGGGGATAGTAGGAAGAAAAGAGAGAGTAGTGGTAGTGGTCGGTCAGGTAGGGTGGAAAAATAAGGGTGCTTGATGTGTCCGGGTAGAAAAAAGGGAAAGAAGTGTTCGATGGTTTTTTTTTTCACTCGATTGGTGTTAAGACCAATTAGGTTGGGGTAAAAATGCAAAGCTTCCAAGTTCTTACACAATTTCTTGAACTATCAATTGAACTCCAAACGTCGATGGGCAATGATTGGAGGATCACCTCGCTACTTTCTTGAATGCCGTTAAGTAACAAATCATTCCAAAATGGGTTGAATCACAGGAAAAAATGACTCATAATCCTTCTTTGCCATATTCCTTACCCATAAACTTGGATTTCCTGTATCTTGTGCAATAAGCCCTTAAATGAATTCTGCATAATCTTGGTTGTGTTGCCTAGCTGATAAAGTTGCTATTTGCTACTCCATGACACGGCTGTGTATTCCCTTGATAATTTGGGTGATGGTTGCAAAGTCTGGTCTGCGTGAAGGATCATTGTGCCATGAAAGTCGAATAAGCTCAATCAGCTCCTCTTCCTGGGTCGCCATCATCTTCCGGAAGAGAAGGTCGGAGACTTCCTTCCCCAACTTCCAAAGCATTCTGTCAGTACCCAAAATTCAAAACGATTTTGTCAAAAAAACACATTTCACAAACTTCCTACGCAAAGGTTTGATCTGCAAAATAATCTGACAGAGAACAAAACGTTTGGTATTCATGTATACAAGTTTGACATGTTAATGCACCATTGTCTATTATCAGTTTTATGTTTCTCAATGATTTTTGTTCATTCAACACCTATTTTTCAATATTTATTTGTCTCAACTATAAAATTTAAACTAGACACAAGCACACAGTGAATCAACAACATAAAATTTCATCACATCCATCATTTTGCATTTTGCATTACCATGAAAATTTGTTTTCCAATAAACTTGTCATGTAAGGACTTCATAGATGTAGGTTTTGAGCATAATAGGATTACCTTCGCCGGACCAAGGCCAAAGTCAAACACATAAGGATGCTGGCCTTTGATGAGCTCGTTTAAGATAACTGCAAAGCTGTCGACATCACACTTATCATACTGGTTCACAACGAATAACCTCAGGGGCCATGTAAACGTGGGTACCAGCAACCATCAACCTGCTTCTTCACAATATCTAAGGCAATGCGTTCATTAT
The DNA here is from genome assembly GCA_033002965.1 of Piper betle. Taxonomy (NCBI): domain Eukaryota; kingdom Viridiplantae; phylum Streptophyta; class Magnoliopsida; order Piperales; family Piperaceae; genus Piper; species Piper betle. Next base: position 68,617 of record JAURVB010010094.1, on the reverse strand, counting down.
TTGAGTAGAACTTCTTGCACAATATACCCACCTGTTTCACCAGTTAATGCCTCGTCACCATCCTCAAGGAAACAAGCATACCCAAAATCTGCCACCTAAACATGCATGGCACCATCAAGAAATATATTGCTCGGCTTCAAATCTCTGTGCAGGATCTTGGGCTTTTGACTATGAAGGTACTGCATCCCCGAGCTATTTCAAGAGCTTTCTCTATTCTTTTTCCTAATGGGGGAAGTGGACTCAACCTCTCCCTCTGTCTTGGCCCCTGTCCGTGCAGCCACTCCTTCAGGCATCTATGATCTGGTGGATCCAGGCATGCGCCAATCAAACTCAAGACAAATGGGTGGCGTTGCCTAGAGAGGGTCTCAAGTTCCTGCGCAAAGCAGGTGGCACTACTTTGATCTTCAAGGAAGAATTGAGGTGAAATAAATTTCACTGCAACATCAACTCCTCTCCAGGTCGCATGGTGCATGTTGGCAGTGGAATGCTCTCCAATTTTCTCATGTAATTGAATCTGCATTTCAGCAAAAGCTCACGTTTAAATTAACAATGGTTGTAATTGATAATAGCGGATTGTAGGAGGAAGGGGACGCACCTGCTTGTGTGAGACACTTCATGAGGCTCTATACACCAGCCATTGATCACGGCTTGCTTTTTAGTATCACTTATAGTGTAAAGGTGCAACGTTTGAGGTGATAGAACGCATCTTGTTATATTAGTTTCTGAATTGAACGGCGACTGAAAATTGGGGTACTTTTGATTGTTGGGACAGAGGAGGTCCAAGAATCCATTCTCTTTGCTCTTTCTAAGCAGAATCTCAGGTACTCTTGCAGCTGCTCCATCCTTGCTCTGCAAGTGTTCCTCAGTTCCTTCTGCCACTGGAGTTCCCATTCCAAGTCAGCTACCTGCCTTAACATAAAGACAAATAAAATCATAAACATGGAACTCTACTTCTCCAGATTAACCTTCCACCGCATATTGATTGCGGTGATAAACTGGCGTGTCAAAATGTTCATACCAGCAGGTTACAAATATCACCATTCTCAACTAAATTTTCAATCAGGCTGAAACTGAAGAATAATCTGCTTCTGAAGCGTGGTGAAGGAGTGAGCCGGGGTGACCGGCAAGAGGGTAGACGGCTGAAGACCTATCCAATTGTTAAGGCTCCCGCAGCATCTGAATCGGGTGTTTTTTCTACTCTGCCCAGGGGATGCTGCCGCTGTTGGAGGAGGTGACTCTCGAGACTTGAACAGACTCTTGTCTTTCTTCAAGGAAGCTTTCTCTAGCCCTACAATCATGGGTCATCTAAATAATCTGAACTAATATTGCTTTCAGAAGGAAACAAAAAGGGAAGGACGACACTGCAGGGTTCTCCTACATATAAACATACCGGCGGCTTTGTTGTCTTCTCCAAGGTTCTAATGCAGATTGTACAATCAAAGATTTTTCATGTAAATAATGCCAGAAGTATGGATCAGGTATGGCCGCTGGCCTGCAGTTCGGCGCTCCCGATGCCGCATCAATTTATGCTCCTAAATCGGTTGGAGCATAAACCTAAGCAACCATTGTTATCATCACAATATGATTTCTCCAGGATGTGAATCACTCCCTCGTAAATACCGTCCCGTTTTTCTAAAAAAACAGCATGCACAACTTTACCTGTTTCAATTGCATTACCAAAACGTAGTCAATGAGAGCACTCCCACCATCAACCTCCGTTAAAAGTTGCAAGAAACACGTTTTGAGCTAGGTCGTCATTTCTGTTCGCGTTTACTGTGGTCACCCCCAAATAAAAGAAATACTTTGTAAAGATTGCACTGTTAGCTCGATATCCAGCTGTAAGCTGGATTCTTCCTAACTCCTCTGCTTATCATCATCTTCCTCACTCTCTCTGCCTTGTCCCATTGATTGCGAGAGGCATAAATGTTGGAAAGGATCACAAAATTACCAGTATTTTCTGGCTCTATATCAAATAACCTTCCCGCTACAATTTCAGCCAAATCAACATTGTCATGTGCCCTGCACGCAGCCAACAGAGAACCCCAAGCTCCTGCATCCGGCGTTCCCTCTAGCTCACTAATCAGCTTGTAAGCATCAGCTAATCGCCCAGCCCGACCAAGGAGGTCGACAATACACGCATAATGCTCGGTAGTCGGGACAACATCATAAGACTTCATCATTCTGAAACACTCAAGCCCTTTGTCCACCAAACCCGCATGGCTACATGCTGCTAGGACGCCCACGAAGGTGATTTGGTTGGGTGAAACTCCATCTTCACGCATACTAGCAAACACATCCAATGCCTCATAAACCATACCATGATCAGCCAGCCCAACGATCAGCGCAGTGTAAGAGATAACATCCCTTTCGAGCATTTTGTCGAACAAGACGCATGCTTTATCAATGGCGCCGCATTTGCCATACATATGGATCAAAGCATTGGCTACGATCAAGGATAGCGCATATCCTCTTCCCTCCACCTGCAAAGACACAAGACTGGCCGTCTCGACATCCCCGCTCTGTGCACAAGCGGAGATCACAGCCACCAGCGCCACCTCGTTCGCCTCCAAACCTAGTGCAACCTCATAAGCTTATACAATCCGACCGCCTTCTCCGGGACCCCGTTCTGAGCAAAGCATGCAATCATCGCCGCATGCGCTTCGCCGTCTTTCTCTGGCATTTGAGCAAAAACATCCGACGCCGCCGACACATCTCCGACCTTCCCATACCCGGCGATCATGGTCGTCCAAGACACCGAGTTCTTGTGCGGCATACGATCAAACAACTCCCGAGCACAGCCCACCACCCCCAAACCAGCATACCCAGCCACCATCGCAGTCCAGGAAATCACATTCCTTTCCGGCATTACATCAAACAGCTCCCTCGCGCAACCCATCCTGCCTGCCTTGGCATACCCAGCGACCATCGCGGTCCAGGACACAACATCCCTCTCAACCATTCCATCAAACACCCGGCGCGCGTCGTCCACCCTCCCGCACTTCGAGTACATATCCACGAGCGACGTCTGCACGACGCCGTTCGAAAGCCACCCCATCTTCACAACAAGGTCGTGCGCCTGCGCGCCTTCTTCCAGAGCCGACGTGCGTGAGCAGACAGTGAGCAAAGTCGAGAAGGTGAAAGGGTTGGGGGCGACCCCATCGCCGTGCATCCTCGCGAAAAGCGAGAGAGAGTCGGAGAAGAGGGCGTGGGATGCATGGGCACGGATGAGGGACGTCCATATGACCGGGTTCTCGCATCGGGGACCTTCGTCGAAGACCCTGCGGGCGTAGGCAGCGGTGGAAGGGTGCTTGAGTAGCTGGTTGGCGAGGAGTAGGAGGAGCGGGAGTGGGCGGCGCCGGTGAGGGTGAGGATGGTGTGCACCTGTTGTAGCTGCTTGACGGTTTTGCTGAATTGGAGGTAGAAGCGTATGATGTTTTCCAGTCGGCCGGACAATTGGACGGCGGCCGAGGCGGCGACGGCGGCGGCGGCGGCGGTCATATAACGCCGGCCGTTATGTTTCTTTCTTTGCTCGTTTGAAGGAAGAAAGGGAAGAAGAGAATTGAGGCCCATATAAGAGCGGCCCAGTAGATTTTAATTGGGCTTTGTACGATGGGCTTTCATTTTTAAAGAGGTTTTGAGGAGGAGCAATCTGAATCTGATATTGTTATGCCACTATACTTTTCGTGAAACGTCCATATGATGCGGTGCTTGGTACTTATATCTTACGAATGCATTTGTTATTATTGATACTAACCATTTTTTAAGCATCTGAAACAATAAACTCATTCTAATCTTTTAGATATGGAAGCAAAATATAGTTACTAATAGAATTATTATACTTTAGATAATCATGCCAAGTTGTTATTAAGAAGATTTGAGTTTTATCCAAAATAACTAACTAGTCATATAAATAACTCAACTCTTAGTATTTATCATGGTCAGAGCTTTATCTATTTTAAATATAAGACTATTTTTGACACTCCTCCACACTTATAAGACAATCAAGAATTTAGTAAGTCGTCAAATATACATAAGAAAATAATTAGGTGAAGGTATTATTGTCAGTCAATATTGACTCTAAGATCCCTAAATATACATATTTAATAATAACTATTTGTTATTGAAATATTAAAACTATCACTGATGATAGTTATTATCGGATGATTTACTTGCACATGATTGAGTCTTCCAGCCCAACCAACAAATTCCATATACATATATATATATATATGGGCACGGGATTTTCAATTCTACAATTAGTCTTCGCCTCGACTTAGAGGGGACCAAAGGTGCCCTTGCTAAGCAAAGAAATCTTACGAGTTAAATAAAATGTTGTGAACGAGGAATAACACAAAAGTTTTTTTACATGGTTCCTTAGGATTTAATTTAAATCTTTAAGTTAGCCCATGGTGGCTTGATGATCACAAATTCACTATTTTCTTTAATTTTTACACTTTACACAAAATAATGAATTTTGTCGTCTTTAAATAAATTCGCCTTTGATATTTTTTATTCGAATAGTCTAGTTTGTCCCTTTCCGGTCTTCAAATCTTTAAAATAACCCCTCACTATATTTGGAGCATTCAAAAATGGTGGGATAGTAAGTTTTGCCTTGATTTAAGGTCTAAAAGGCCTTTAAATTATTTTTGAAATAATAATTGATTTTAGGTTGGTTCGAGCAGGATAAATATTGGGCCAAACTGATTGGCTTGCCCAAGTTTCTGGAGATTTATTAGTGCGTCAGGTTGCAAGTGGCAATAGTTGTGCCAATTCAAAATCTAGGTGACATGGTCGCGGATCCACATCTGGTCACGATTGTGGTCAACCACTGGCACCTGTTCTTGTCGTGGATACGGACAGAACAATTGGACATAATCAATAGTGGATGGACCCTGTTGTGGTGACGGTCTAACACAGACTTCAGGGCTCTGGCAACAATGCTTTCGACGACTAAGGCTGATAGAGATTGCCCAGATAGTTAGATATCTAACCGGTGAGGGGATTGGCGGTGGTCCAAAGGTTGTTGGAGGTGCCAACGAGCGGCCGTGAAAAGTTCCCGCGACGATGATTTTTGACTGGGTTCTATCGTGGTTTTGCGGCTATGAAGGCAAACTTCTGTGAAGGGATTTGATTTGGTTTTTAGCCAACAATGAGAGGGACCGATTGGAGGCAGTGACTTGTCCTACAGTGGTAGCGATCGGCTAGATAGAGTCTGAGAAGTTAGTCACTTGTTGCTTTTGCGCTGCTTTAGCGCCAGTCTTTCGTGTAGTTTTCGGTGACTACAGCCTTTCATGGCTGAAAATCTCAATTTGGGTCTATTGGTCGTGTTGAGGAGAGCCCCGTGGAACTACCAGTGTGGCCAGAGACGACCGGGGCTGGTTGGATGGATGACCCAAAGTTGGTCATTTTTCTGTCCTTTTGCTTTGCTACTCCGACAGGAGTTTTCTGGGGTTTTTTCGGTGACGCTGGGTTTCTCTGGCAGTAGCTCTACGAGAACTCCAAGCTCCATGCTAGTGGTCTTGGCTGTTGTCAGAGATGGATCTCCAATGAGGCTCCTCCCCTTCCTTCTCCTTTTTCTTGCTTCTTTCTTCTATTTTTCTTCAATTTTCTCCAAAGCAACGAAGCACCTAAAATCTTTCGAGTTTCTAGAGGAGATGGAGCTCTTGGGCAGATGCTGGGGTTTGTTCTCAGTAGTGAAGGGAACTTAGTGGGGGTTGAGGTGTAACACCCCAATCCGGTTTACTCTCAACCCGGACCGGAACTGTTACAAAGGATCGAACTACTCGTAAACCGATTAAGTTGGCTGACCCAAAACCTAAACGGCTACGACATAACCCTCTCGACGTCTCAAGATGGAGCACGCCGCTAATGCGCAAACAATATATGAATGAGATGCAAAACCCTAACAGGATACTACGTGAATGTCATGATAATTAACGCACACCAAAATAATTAAAACAGCAATAAAATTCATAAAATCTAGAATAAAACGGACAGAGCCTCCCCTAAAAGTGCAATAAGGGGATGACCTGTTAAAATACGGCACAATATGTATATATATAAAACAACAATTTATATCACACTAGACTTCAAATCAACTACACATATCGTAATTGGCATCTAGCCCACCTGCAATTCATGTTCATCGTGTTTTTGTTCATTTCAACTCAACATAACTGATCATCCTGGACATTGGAACTTTTCCAAAACATTTCTAAGAAAATTCATACATTTCTAAACAAGATCTACAAGTCTCATAGCTCATTCATATATACGCAACATGCATATAACAAGCATCATTCAACCCACATCAAGTCTTACGCAAAAGTCGACGCGGCACCAGGTATGTGTGTGCAATGCAAGCGCTACTCCTTCGTCGAGGCCGGCATACACCAATCATCATCCTCACCTACATATAGTAGAAAAATGTCAGCAACGGGTGTCACTGGTCCGGAAATAACTAATATCAAACTGGAACATGAGAGCAAACTCTCATGGAAAGCAAATCATCATATATATCTTCCTCAAGAACTCTCATAAGGGCAACTATAAAGGAGCCGTCGAGCAGCTGACTCAACAGCATCCCAATCTATCTAGTACTGTGCCACTCACGACACTTCTTTTTCAGTACTTCACGTAAAACTTTTATCCTAAGCCCTCTCCGAACCTCCATATTACTCCTGGTCTTGAGCACGTAGACTGAGCACTCTCAGGCAGTCGCCTTTAGTGCCCTTTGAACCACAAGTCCGGACATGCGCTGTACTAAACAGTACCCGTAAACCTCCACGTCCTCCGGGTGTGAGGAACTCAAACGCGGAGTTGTCAGGATCCCTCGGGAATGGAACAGTCCGCTGGCACTAATCCAGAGCCCGCTTTGACTGGCACGGCATCCGCTCATGGTACGTGCAGTCGACTCATCTTCTCTTGTCTCACTGAAAACTCGATAAAACTATTTATAGGGCTGGGTCGGGATTTATTATAATAGGCCCGAAGGCAACTTGAGGTGGATCTTATTTTCGAAAACAAACTCGAGGGATCTCATCCTCGAGGGTTATTAATTCCGAAAAACATCGACCAAGTGACCCGTGTTAGGTGGGGTCCAATAAATCATCCACCTGACACGTCCTACGATCAATAAATCAAATCACCGATAGAATGGAGCGATAAAACCTGAGAAGCGTGTCCTAACAGACCTGTCAGAAGCTCCAAGCGCAGTCTCGTGCCTAGACGGCGAGCTCCTGCAACAAACCTACATGAACATAACTATTTACTAACGCCCATACATATATGATGCACACCTATATAACTAATATATCCACATGCATACAATCATTTAATCAACCATGATAATCATCTCGACAAATACCCTACGTCCCTAATTGTCAAGCAAGTTAATAATTTTATCATTTCATATGTTACTTATTACCTAGCACTTTTAATTCCAATTTCAAAGCATACCTATTCTAATTAGGTGACAATGGTTTAATCAATTTAATGTGTTTAACTTAATGTTAGCATACAAAACCTAATTCATACATATTCATAAATTAACTAGTTAACAAGCATTTAATTAACTATTCAATGGTTTACTAACAATTACATAATGTTAGCATGCAAAAACCTAATTCATACATATTCATCAATTAACTAGTTAACAAGCATTTAATTAACTATACAATAGTTTACTAACAATTTCATTATGTTAGCATGCATAACCTAATTCGTACATATTCATGAATTAACTAGTTAACAAGCATTTAATTAACTATTCAATGGTTTGCTAACAATTTCATTACTAAGCATTCACATCATACAACACAATTCACACTAATCATCACATGTTTATCATAATCACGATTAATTAAACTAAAATCATGAAATTAATTCAATTAATTCTAATATGCTACCATGACCACAATAAGTATGTAATAATCCTAAAAAAATAAGAAGGAAGAACCACCTCGCGATCGGCGCTGAAATCGGTGCCGACGGACGAAGGCGGCGATTTTCCGGCGACTATGCCGGCGGTTTCCGGCAGCTCCGGTGGTTTTCCGGTGACTGCTCCGGCGAGGCAATCGGAGGTAGGGGTTAGCACCGCCTCGGTGAGCTGAACCCAATGGTGGTGACGACGAAGGCAGCCGCGGCGGCGATGGCCACCAACGGCGGCGTCGAGTGCGGCCGGGGCGGTCGGCCGCTCTGATCAGAGCCACGGCCGACCCTCGACGGCGGCTCTAAGTAGAGGGGAAAGGTAGGGGAGGTCGAGGGAGGAACTCCGACGTCACGGCGGCGGCGGTCCGGCGCAGACGGCGACGGAATCGCGTCGGGATCGGCGGGAAATCGAGGGCGATTTCCGGCGTTGCGACGGCCGGACAGTGGCCGGGCGTGGTCGAGGCGGCGAGGCGACGGCACGGCCGGGCTGGGCGGTGTCGATCGGCGGCGAGGGGCGTCGACGGCGGCGGCAGAATCTCGGCGGCGGCGGCGGTGACTAAACGCGGGTGGGGGTTTGGGGAGGAAGATGAGGTGGGTAAGGCGATGGCAAAGTTGTAAATAAAACTTGACTCGACACGGGCTCGAGTCAAATGATAACGGACTCGGAATAAATCCCAGAAAAATCTAGAAAAATTGGGAAAAATCCCATAAAATCAAACAAAATATCACAACATCCAAATGACATGTCGTATAACTAATAACCCACCCGAATACCATCTAACGCGTCCTAATGCGTTATTCGGCCTAAACTAATTCTACGGCCACGACATAAAAATAAAATAAAATCATCAACTGTATACTCTCATATCTACTGATAACTCAGTCTGCTAATGCGTATCTGACGCTATCATCGATACTTGGGTATACATAAACCCTCATGGCACGTGCGCACGGTCGGCCTCGGCCCCGCACATGTGTTCTGAAAGCTGAACCGACTCAAACTACGGTCAAACCGACCGGCTAACAATTATAAAACCCTGACTCGAGTCGTGGGTTTTACATGAGGCTTGGCCAAAGACGGCTTGATCTAGCTAGAATAGTGCTCCAAAGTTGACGGTGTGTGCCTGATTTCTACCCACTTACTCTGATAGGAACTTGGTTGGTCTTTTGGGCGGTGGTAGTCCTATTTTAGTGTGCCCTAATCTCAGAGATGATAGGGCTTCGTTTGGTATCGAGGATGGTCGTCTGTAGTGCTTCTCTAGCTAGGGTGGCTATCGACGATGGTGGTTCTTGGTTGGGTTGCGTTGGGGCACTCCAAGCTTTACATCAATGGGCTAGGAAGTTGTCGAAGATGGATCTTTTGCGAGGGGCTCCTCCCCTTCCTACTTCTTTTCCTGCTTCTTTTATCTCCTCTTCTCTCTCTCTCTCTTTTTAATTTACAAGCCCTCCTCTTCTCTTCTCAACTCCTGAGTATTTATAAAACTTCAAGCCTCCAAATTAGTTTATTGATTTAGGGTTTCCGATCTTCATCCATCTCCTCTTATCTTCTCCTTTTCCTTATATTCTTCCTCTGATTTTAGAATTACCGTGGATTATTTCTTAAGTGATGGCTAGTTGTAGAGGCATAGGGTTGACCAGGAGATTTGATCACTTAGGATCAATCACATAATTCGGACAAACAATATATATATATATATATATATATATATATATATTATTTTTTCATAATTGACACAACAGTGGTTAGCTCCCTTGACATCTAATGTTTCGTAAATGTAGCCTATATCGACACTCCGCCGTATCTAGAATAGGTGTTAAGCATGCTGCAAGTGGTCAAATGTATTGCACGTTACCTTTTAAATTTATTTTGTCTCCTTTGAACTTTATGCCTCTTTTTGAGCTATGCCACTTGTATTTTTAGCTTCTTGGATCTTTATATCATTTTTAGCTTTTTTATTTTGACACAATGGTAATGAGTGAGCTTATGAGTATGATAAATAAGATACCATAAGAAGAGTAAAGTCTTATCTAAAATGGCTAGATAGTCACATAGTCAATATTAATAACTATTTTTAATATATAATTGCCTTATTGGAGGCAATTATAATTATTCGTAATACTAGGTTTTGTTAACATTTTTTAGCAAATTTATTAATCAATTAAGGTGATTTATAACTCATGTTATATATTATATGTTACAATTAACTCAAATTTGAAACACTTTTACTAGATCCTAAAGGTCAAATATATACGAAAAGAATAATGCAAAAGTAGGACCCACAAGTATCAAGGTTTTCTAAGTGCCACCAACATTTTTTAGCAAATTTGAATATTAATTAGTTAATGACAATAACTAAGGTGATTTTTTACTCGCACATATTACATGAACTGCAACTCAAATCCGACAATTTTTAGTGGGCCCTACATTATGAAGTCTATATACATTAAAAAAAATATATTGGTAGACAGTTTATAAATTTTTATCCTTTTATGTTTCAATTTCGTCTATTTTTTATATTTTAAAGCAATATATTATTTTAATATATATTTATATATACAATTACTTTAAAACTGAGCCGAAAGAGTTAAAAATATTATATTGACTTAAATATTTATAAAGAGATTACTTAATACAAGCAATAGCTGATATAGTCATATCAACAGCATGCCAGCCACTCATCTAGATATCACATGGCCGTACTTTTTTTGTGACGATTATATCATCTTTCTAATCCAATAGTTCACATCAAATATACTTGATATGCAAATATTAATTCTTGCGTGTATTGATTTTATTTACATAGCCTACTTTATTATTATTATCTTTATTTATCTAATTTTTAAGGGTCGTAATGATTTAAATCAAAGTACAAATTAATGAGCCTAAGTTATTTCTTTAAAGTGGTTAATAGAAATTGTAGTTCATTCTTATTAATAAATTAAATTTTACTATAGTAGGTATTAGATGCGAGACTAAGCGAGTCTTATATCTACCCACCTTAAAAAATTATATTTTTAAAATTCCTATACTTGGCTTGTAGCCAACGACCTAACTCACGACCGTAATCTATCCCACTGTCTAATAAAAAAATAGGTTGGCTCTAATATTATTTATAATAACTTGACCTAAAGTGAGTCTTATATCTACTCACCTTAAGAAATTCTATTTTTGAAATTCGTACACCTGGCATGTAGCCATCAACCTAACCCACGACCCTAATCCATCCCACAGTCCAATAAAAAAATAGGTTGGCTCTAATATTATTTATAATAACTTGACCTAAAGTATAAATTATTGGGTCTAAGTCATCTCTTCAAATGTAGTTAATTGGAGTATTAGATGTGTAACTAATTTGATAGATATCATAATCCACTTACCTTAAGAATTTTTTTTAAAAATTCTTACAATGCATATGCTAACCCCAGCCCAGACACATCGCTAGCCCCAACCCACATTTTTCTTAACCAATGGGATTAAATTAATAGATCTCATAATCTACTCGCCTTAAGAAATTTTATTTTTGAAATTCCTACAGTTGGCCCTTCACTAGCCCTAGTAAATATCCTTCTTCCAGTAGCCTAACTAATGCCCATAGTTTAGCCTACTACCTAATATAGAATCAGATTGTTCTAATAGACCTAAAGTATAACTAATAGTTTAATTTATCTTTTAAAAATAATCAATTAAAATTAAAAATCTCTAATTTATTCTCACTTATAAAAATAATCTTGTCGTAACAAATATTAGGCGTAAGAATAAGTTAACGGATCTCATAGTGGTGAAGCTTGTTAAATGTGCTATAATTACATAATGATGACAAAATATAGTTAACATAATAAGTTATATAAGTTGTAATTTACGTACTCTCCTAAACGGTAGCCACTCGTTAGTTTCATATTTCAATCCACACTCCAACCACAAATGATTTTTCCCCCTCGGGCTAAAAGAGCTAATGGAGGACAAGTCAACACGCCAATTTTTGTAAATAAATTGGGTCGTAAACAGAATAATATTGCGGCGCTGTTATTTGAACAGATACATATTTAGTAACACTAATAACTTAACTAGGTTGAAATTACATCAAGTAGCTAAGTGACCACACCAAATGGTGCAGAGCAGGGGTTTGACAATCGGTGGGATATATATACTGATCATCACATGATAGCATATGTCGTTTATCGCTCCCGATGACGTAGAAACTTGGTATCAGATTAATTTTTTAAACCCAACTTTAATTATCAGATGAATTGAACGTATGTCTAATGCTATAGCACACTATGCACAAGAGGATTCCCATGTAACCTAGCTAGGTAGTTGAATAAGATTGGTATAAGGACTTCCACAAACATAGTTAGGTGGCTTAGGCCCCTTTCACTGTGCGAAGCAAATGAAACAGTGTTTGTTTCGATGAGGAACAATCACAGAGAGAATCGTGTGATGTACCTAGACGTATGTATACATGATTAAACCTTGACTGGAATATATCCTCCGCTATACTTTTGAGCTTTCTGGTGCGCTCTATTTCCACAATATTACAACTGCTCAAACTCCAGATGATTGAATCCCTCAACTTGCGACGAAGGTTGGGTATGAGTCATCAATGTTGGCCCAAATGATACTGATTTCTCATCTCCCAGATTGACTCGCAAGACTACTTATCTACATCCATCTCGTAAATGGTAACCCTGATCTTTTCAACGCAGTCAGTGTATATATATATATATATTCTGAATTATTATCTACGCCCAGGAGGAGCCGGTGGGTCAATGTTAAGGGCAATATGGGGCTTCTTTATCTTGTCTGCAGATTCTGTGTAGAGTGGGCTACTATTAGGCCAGACACAAGGGGAGTGAAGACGACAAACTTCAATTCGGATGCCAAATCAAGATAACCAGATAAGGTACCTCGCCGGTTTCTTCTATACTAACAATGACCATATATTATAATTTCTAAACTCCGACTTTTAGTCACCATGGGACCCTTCACACAACAGTGTTGAGATTCCACTAGATCTTGTAGGCTTAAGCAGGGGCCATGGAGGTTAGTGCAATGCTAATGTCTCGTGTGCCTTTTGAAGATGAATGCGAACAAGTTGTCATGCCTGCCATGTCCGCTGCATAGATTAACAACTGGTTTGGACTTCATATGAATCCCGTTTCCTGTCTAAAGGCATGGAAAATTGGCTATTCAAATGGGGCGGTTTGCTTTTGTGCGCGATCCAAGACGGGAGGTTTGATCGATCAAACAAAGCCAAGATGGGGACCATCCTCTTTAGACCAACTTTTTTCGAACCACTTGTGATATATACGTTATGCGATCGTGTACGGTTTTGTGCAATTCTTTTTGCGGTTTTGTTAATCTCGGCGTCAATATTAACCAGCTTGATTTGTACGTTATGTTTCCGATTGTCGTAAACAAGAATTTGAAGCAACATGGCGCTAAAGCAGGGAATCCATGTGGGTAAAGTGTTGAAGCAACCAGCCCCTTCCATTCTTTCATTTGTTTAGTCTCGTCTTCTGATTTCTTCTTTTATTCTTTGCATTTGATTTAAATACAATCAAAAGAACAAGTTTACCCGAGGTCCTGTTCGTATGCGCAAGAAGGCAGCTTTAGGAATCGCATCAGACTGTGCACTGGATCGAACAATGGGCAGGTTGAAGCAAAGGAAGCCACGAGTGCAATGATTAGTGCATCTAACATCGCCTTCGCTATCTTCTAAGCTTTTTGTCATTAGGGTTGTGAATCGAGTGAGCTGACTCGTAAGTATTTGATATTCGGTTCAACTCGACTTGAAATTCGATATTTAAATGTTTGAGCTTGAACTCGAATCTTACGACTTTAGTTTAAGTAAGACAATGTTCAACTTAACTTGACTTAATTATAACTCAAACTCAATTCAAAATTGACTTGTAGCTCAACTTGAACTCGACTCAATAATATAACATAATAATATACATAATATCACTTGTATACTCAAAATATATTTAAAATCATAAATAAATATTATTATTTATTTCGTACTAAATGATGATGGTGATGGTAGGGGTATTTTGTTTTTTATTTTTTATTTTTTATTTATCAAATCTAGGTTATCCTTGTAATCGAACGATCCAGATTATAATTTGAGGCATAAATATTATATGCCCCCCCCCTCCCCGGCTAAGATAGTCTTTATATATATATATAAGTTTAATTGTAACTAATTATATTTATTTATATACAATAAAATAACAAAGTAGTGGGCCACGCTCACTGTATTATTTAATAATATTTTTTATTGGATATGCCTTCCATTATTAATAATCGAGCTAAGCTAGTTTCGAGTTCCTAAACGAGTTGGTTTTAAACTTTGGATATGCCTTTCATTATTAATAATCGAGCTAATTTTGAGCTCCCAAATAATTGGATATGCCTTCTATTATTAATAATCAAGCTACTTTGAACTCATTAAAATTAAACAGTTTAAATGTATTCAAGCTTGAGTCGAACTCGAACAACATAAAAAATATTTGAATCGATTTTGAGTATATATATTTAAAACTCATTCTATATTGAGTCCAATTCGAACGAACTCCAAGCTATTCGAGTCAATTTCGAGCATAAGCTAAACTTGGCTCGCTCACTCGTTTAACAGCCTGACTTCTCGTCTCAACCAAAGTGCAATGCAGCCCAAGACGGGGTAAATAAGTGGGAACCTTCCCCGTTTGGTCTCCCTTTTATTTTTTCCATACAGCGAAAAATTGTTAATAAAAAACAAGGGTGGTTCTGATGTACTTGCATATTTATATGAATATTTGAGGCGAACCCACTTGGCATCTTCGACTAACTATCAGGTAGCTAGCTCGGGATGAACTTCCCAATAGAATAAGATTGGAATAAGATTCTCCCAATCTCCTTGAAAGCCATTTCACTTGTATATTGTGAAGAAGACAAGAGAGGAGAGTAAAATGTCTTGGTCTTGGTCGGGGACATAGTTATCGCTCAAGACAATGTTTTCCAACCCTGCCTTTGATCACCTTGTAGTTCGCACTAGGAGGTCTACTCTGCCAAAGCAATAAACGATCAGGTAGCGAACTTCTATTCTTTTAACAAGATCGAAAGCAAGGCATTTTCTCGTTCCATTCTTTTCACGAAGAAAAGTCACATTCGTTGTGCTAACTTGTATGGTGTGAAGTGTGAACTGTGAAGCCGAAGCTACATTGGTCGTTGCCTTATATCCCATGCGTGTATGTAAAGTATAGCATGCTTGTGTACATAAACTATAGTTAAATTGAGCAAACCATTGTTGAGATATATAGCAAGCGATTACCCAGTAAGAAAAAAAAGGATGGGAGGCACCTTTTTTGCAAGGGGGGAATGATGGGGTTTTATCCCCGCTGGTAAAAAGGTATCCACTAGGAATCCTCGTGTGATGGCCCTTGGTAGCCCACTAAACACTGCTGCTTTATGCGCCGATCCCGTCATACACGTGAAGGTAAGAGGATATCAACATCATTGCTTGCCGCAAAAGCCCCCTCCTTGAGCAACTAGCACTTCTCATTACCAGATGCTCTAAGCGAGCTCCTTAAGCTGTGAACTGTGCTGTACTGTAATGTTGATTCCGAAGGACTCAATTACCGCACAAGTAGTAAACTATTAGTGGAGACATGCAACACACCCAACAGCGAGTGAAGTACATTTTTTTATTTTCCAAGCAGCTAGTGATGTATGTAAGTTAATAGTACAAGTACAGTTGCCCTGTTCAAAGTCTTGTTCTAGAGTTTATGTTATTTCATATGGAATTGTCTACGATATTATGTATGACCTATAATGCATTTGGAGCTGTGTTAGTTGATGTTAAGGGAAGAGGTTGTGATTAAGCAGAACTTGTCTTTCTTCGAAAATAGGTTGCAGAAACAAAAATGTTCTAATATAGAAGATCTACCCATTTTTACGTTAATCATTTTTGAGAAATCATCAAGTATCTCCAAGCCAGTGAAGGATTTGAATTTGAAATATTCCTATCTATCTCCAAGCCAGTCAATTTTTTCTGACCTCATTTTACGAAGCAAGCCCATTTCCTCATTTTATCTCCCTCATGCAAGATCATCGATGCTTTACAGACCATATCCGTCAAAACGAGAAAAGGGAAATACACGATATATACTAAAGAAAGGGTGCGCTGATTTCAAATTAACGATTCTGGGAATGATAATAAGTAATCACGACTTAAGGTGAACCTTTTTGAAAGCTCAAAAATACCCCTCCAATTATCTCCTTCCCCGCCGACGTCGCGACCGGATCTGGGCCAAGGAGAGGCCGCCATAGCCGGCGACGATCATGGCCAACGGCCAAGACTGGCGTCCAAGACTGGCAGTGGCCCGGGCGGGGTTGATTCGTTGCCAGCGGTCATGGTCGACGGCTAGGTCTGACCGCCGACCGCGGCGGCCAGCAACGGCGCTACCGGATCTGGCTGCCACCGCCCGTGGATGCGAGAACTTCACTCGGCCAGATCTTCACAAGGGCCAGATCTTGGCCATTTCGTCAGCCGCTACCGACCACTGTTGCCGTTGGCCTAGGTGTCGACGTCGGCGGATCGGGCCTGTTTAGCTCAGGCCGAGGTGTATTTTTGTCCTCTAATTATTTTTTCAAATCGTAAATACTCATTATAATTACTTAGTTTAGTTAAAACCAAACCGAATTAAGATATTTAGTTTAACTATATAAAAATAAATTAGTTTCATTATAATTAAATTTTAACCAAATTAATCAAAATAATAAATAAGATATTTTTATCGTTAAATATTTATTTTTAAGTATTTACTCTAATTATTCTTATGTTTTATTTATCAAATAAAGAATTAATTATATATATTTAGATGCTAATTATAAATTTATTACTAAAATTTATATGAATAATATTTTAATTTGGGATATTGTATAAAAGATACTGTATATAATATATTGAATTCTTATTTTTTGTACATTAATAAATTATTTTTAATAAATTAAACTAAAATAATGATTTTATAAATCTATGTTATATATAATAATGAATAGAAATATATAAAGGCATACCTAAATAAAGAAAAAAATGAAATAACTAATACAAATAATTTTTTACTGTTTATTAATTTATTTAATTTGATTAGTTTCAATTAAAAACCAACCAAATTAAATTTAGTTGATTTTCAATTTCCACCAAATTACAACCAAGTTAAACTAGTACCTAACTCAACTACCGAAATAAATTTTATTCGATCGGTTTGAGTGGTTAACCAAACCATGCTTACCCATAAGCTTTCCTCCAATAATAAAATTTAAATTATTTTAACTTTGATTGATTAAATCTCTTGATTTTTAATCTCAATGCATTCTTAGTTTCACTTTCATCAAAAATAGATAATGGATTAATCTGAACGTACTTATAATTTCACTTTTATTAAGAATTATATGGATTATACGTTTGAATTGAGTATTAAATTAAAGATATAAGAATCCTTATTGTACAGAAACAAAAATGCAAATGCGAATATTTAACTCATAAGGATTTTACTAAACATGATTTTTCAACACGCCTATAATTGATTACGTATAATGATCTTCCAAGATTGGCTATAATGAAAGGCTTCCACTAATAACTACAGCAAGGGGATACCAACCGACCAGGAAGCAAACAATAAGAACGCCGATTCGAGCAAGCTAATTAGAACCCCTGTTTTCCCTCTAACCATGAGGTTTAACCAAATATGGTCCTACAGTTGTATTTTTTATAGCACTAGCATGACTGCCCAAAGACTTGTGCCTCAACATTACACTTCCTCACTAGTCCAAATGATTTTCCAAAGATCTTGTGGCCCTTGTGCCCAATAATTTGTTAACCGTCCCAGCCAAAAAGTGTGAAAATATTTAGCATATTAGCAAAATCCAACTATTTGTTCCTTATATTCATATTAGTTGTTTTAAAAGGATACCTAAAATATTAAAAGAATAAGGCTTTAATATGATGAAATTTAATTAATTTTGTTAGTTTTTATCAAAAACATTATGGCAAATTGAGAAATCTTGCTTTTAAATATTTTAGCAGGAATGATTTACCGGGTGAGTAATGTGTTAAGGTAGCAAAACTACCCGATAATCAATACAATCAATTTGATTCATATCTATTTAAAATTTAACTTGTCAACAATGCCATCAATTCAGTTTTATCCAACATTATGTCTAATGGTTTTATCTTCATCCTTAGTTGACCCTGGCAACTAAGTAATGAATCAATTGCATAATTCACAGGATAAATTAAGGATGAAGATGGATTCCTTACACAGATGACATACCAGCTTTGAATTGAATAAAATTAAGTCCCCGACATTTGTCGTCAAAGATCAATTATATCTACAGATCAATAACATCTATTGTCTTGATTAATTGATTGATTTTCTTCCTTAACAATTTGTAAAGACAAACGAAACTAAGTTTGAACACAAAGACAAACAAATTAAGCTAGAGCTAAGAAAAAATTAGACTCATTTAATAAATACTCTTAGTGGAGCCAATATTCGGGTAGCCCAGGGTCCAACGCGAGCATGCTTGGGCTATCGCGTCATGCGGTGAGTAGTGAGCAACTTCAACATTCTTACATTAATGTTCAGCTTATTCCCAAAAAAACTTGTTTAACTTTGGTTTAACGTGATGAGTTCATACTTTAGTGAGTCGAGTACTTCCAAGTAATTTAGAAACTCATTTTGAGTGTTAATGCTTTACTTGTTTTGATTTATTTTAATTTAAAAAAGTCAAGCAAGATCTCTTGATGACTTCAAGTTCAAAGGTTTTTTTTTCTTAATTTAATTACATGAGCAAAAGGAGGCATTAAAAATATAAAATAAGTTATGCAGGCCCAAATATATTAGTATATATAATAAGTTGTGCAGACCCATGAAAAATTAGACTTTTGAGAGTTATGTTGAACAGCATCAAATATTTTTTCGAAGGTCGAATCGCATTAAATTACATAATTTGAATTTTTAATCGAACTCTGTTCCTAGATTATCAAGTTATTATCAATTCTAAGCATGAGACTTATCCAAATTCGAACGATACAATTACGGTGGGGTTTGATTACAACGTATGGTCGTTAGATAACATAAATCAGAGCTTGTTACTAGCTAAATAGCCACCCTTTAAACAGTAAACCCGGGTGACAATGTGTCGACACATTATAAATTAAAGCAGGTTTGAGCATGCACAGGCCCCTCCTACTTCCAGCCTCTACTCCCCTCCTCTCTTCACCCCTCCCTCCCAAATTGCCTCCTTCCTCTTGCGCGTGCTCCATAGCCTTTTGATTGCTCTATGTCTACCTCATCAACTTCCTCCTCTCTCCCACATGATTCTTCTTGTTTCATGAGCATAATTTCATCTAGGTAGCTGCCTAGACAGCCCCTGCATTACGTTCGATCTCGACCACCGTATCCCACTGTTTTCATTTCTTCCTAGCTACCAGTCGCGTCGCATGGATTCATGGGAGACCTATTCACTTCCGCAGAGCCGGTCACGACCCGGTGCCCGGAACAGAAACCCTTCCTTTTCCTCCACGCTTCTTGATGCAATCTATCGTTCTATCGACGAAGGCGAGGATGCCCACGAAGATGAGCTGGTCGCGTGCAAGGAAGCGGTCCAGAAGAAGCCGAGTCGCGTCGCCGGGCGGTACGATAACGACAATGGCGCCGCCATCCGCAAGGCGTTCGAAGCGGAGAGGCGGACAGATTACTGGTCGGAGAAGAGCTTCGTGTCCGTCAGGCGATCTTCCGACTACGACGCCTTCCAACGCCGGCATACGCCCGCCATGGCTCACTCCACCTCGACCTCTTCCGAGTCGAGCTATGGTGGATTCTCCTCCTCCGAGGCGGAGTCTGTCTACCACGGAGCAAGGCCGAAGCCAGTGAGGACATGTCCTGCTCCTGCTCCAGCCGACCTGAATCAGAACCACCACTCTACCAAGCACCGGCAGACCTTCTTGAAGCCATTCTCCTACCGCCAAGAGCAAGACGAAATGAGCAGCTACAACAAGACGAAGGGTAAAAGCAGAGCCAGCCCAAAGAAGGCGAAGAAGCAACCAGTCTCCCCCGGGGCGAGGCTAGCTGGGTTTCTCAACTCGCTCTTCGCCACCGCGGGCACGGCCAAGAAAGCGAAACTGTCCTCGTCGTTCAACGGCGAGGACTACTTGAGGTCGGCGGCGCCGGCGTCTTCCACCTGCTCCTCTGCCTCCTCCTATTCAAGGTCCTGTCTCAGCAAGACACCTTCTTCCCGAGGCAAGTCCGTCACCGGCGGCGCCAAGAGGTCCGTGAGGTTCGACTCGGTGAGCGTCATCGTCGACGAGGACTGCCAGCCATGCGGCCAGAAGTCGCTATACGAGGAGGAGAAGGTGCAGATCACGGAGAAGAACAAGTGGGTGGAAGCGGCGGTGAGCCGCATCCTCAACAGGCACCGGACCAAGACAGAGATATTGATGAGGAGGGAGGCGCTGGCCGTTCACAAGGTGATAATGTCGGCGGGGGACGACGACGACGACGACGCTGCAAGCGACGCGAGCTCCGATCTGTTCGAGCTCAAGAACCTTGGTTCGATCGGCGCTGATAGGTACAGGGAGGAATTGCCGGTGTACGAGACCACCCACCTGGACACTAATCGCGCCATTGCCAATGGTTTAATCATGTAAATTTATTATTTAGTTAACGCTTTTAACCAACTTCAACTCGTATGTATTCCATGCAAGTTTCGTTTAACTTAATTATCACTGGCTTGGGGGTTATTATCAAAATTGGAAGGAATAAGATCTATTTTCTTGTATTGATGATTATAGTTCAGACTTTTTGTTTTTTATAAATCTTTAGTGCACGTTGTGTGCTTGTGCGACGCTTCAGAGGAGGGAGGGAGGGAGGGAGGGAGGGAGGGATGGGATCATCTCCCTTTTGCTTTGTGGGAAGGGCGGGCCCGCAAGAGCTCGAGTGAGGGGTAGAAATGGCGTTACATAGTAATGATGGTTGCAAATCAAAGGGGGTAATGGAGATGCATGGCTCGGGGGGATGGCGCTTGCGGTTCGGGTCAAAAAGAGACTGCCACCGCAGATTGTACATCTCGATCATATCTTCTCTTTTCCTCGCTTTTGAAATGCGATTAGATCTGATGGAGATGATCAACAGCAAGCAATTGTATTCGTTTCCTGCGATCCGACTCGTTTTTTCAGCATTTCAGCTCCAATCCCCCCACCCTGGTTTTATTGGCGAGAGACTAGATCATGCGTATACATATGGCACTTTAAGGAATGTCCCCAAAGCTATGGACAGCAGATATCTATCTAGGCAGCTTTCACTTAATCACCACTTGCGCTTCCCCTTCTCTACCCTTTCTCAGAATCTATTAGCTGCTAATTCCCAATTATTCTCCCTGTACCCCGGCGTCTACTCCAAACATGGCGGATGACGTCGCACCATTTGATCTCTGTGCATTGCAGGCCAGCTTGCAAATGGGTCTTGCGAAAGTTCGACCACATTAGACAATGCAAATCTTAAATGCATCAACGCCATGTTGCTTCTTTTCATCTACCAAACTGACCTTTTCCGTGAAATATTGCCCTGAAGCAACGGGGTGGTAATGTGAATGCACACCTAGTCGTTGACCTTTTTTATTCTCTGTCCCCTATTATTTCATTTTTCTTTTGAGCATGTGTTCATTATTGTAATAGAGCTACACTCTGCCTTGCAAAATATTAAAAAAAAAACGGCCATCCTCTATATAATTACTCTCTACATATAGGGGTTACAATGTAGGCATTGCTTTCCGTTTTGGCTGTGCTGTTTAGCATTTGTAATTAAGCTAGGGATTATGAGCCCATCAATTGGGGTTGATTAGGGAGGGAGACACACATTGTTTACTCTCTGCACAGGGGACATTTTTTTATCACGCGCTATAATGATATTAATATTAAAGGAATGCAGCCGCGTTGCCTTTTAAGTTCGAGTCCTACGGGCTGTTTTTGCCCCCATGTGAGGCTCATTACAGTTTTTCTAGCACTAGTTATGGGTAAAGCAGGGCAACAAATTTCTTGGGCACGGGCAAAGTAGTTTTAAAACCAAGTTGCATGCTTCCATAATTTCCAAGGTTCTAGTAACCAGTACCCCAAGTTGCTGGTATATATGTTGGGAAGGGATTGTCGCCAAGCAAATAGTAGCTTTTTCTTCATCAACCCTTCCATTAAGTAACCAGGGCCATAAGCATGCGCACGCTTGAGGGCTGCCTAAATTATTTTGTTGCCCCACTTTGGCTTCCAACTGCAAGTTTACAGCATAGCAAGAGAGCTACAATTATCCCCAAAACAACAAATTTGTCTCCTACCTTTTCACGACAAGCCTTATTTTTATCTTTCTTTAGTCTTTACCACTAAGCTTGAAAGGCTTTAATCGATCACTTGTGGCACCATTTCGAGAGTAACCTGGCATCGTCTAGCTAGGACTTGGATTGGTAAGAATTGAGGTAGCTATCCAGTCTCATCGGCCTTGTGATTAATTAATGTGAGACAGCCGTGCCCCTTGGATAATAACAGCTCAGTTGCTTCCGCAGACATGATTGATCTGGAGCTTGAAACTGCATAATTCAATGGTAAACGACAACCATGTATTAGTATGACATTTTACACGCCTTATTTATTGTGTTTACCATGGACTTACTGAATTTTCCCTTTCATGATCTATTGTTTGTTCCTATCTCCTGTTTGACAGTTAATTCTTTTAATAAAGTCTATACAATCTTGTTGTCGTGTTCAAGAGATTATATATGCGGCAGCTGCTTATATAGTCAGTATCAAATTAGCGCCCTTTTTTACTTGCTTCTTCGACTGGAGGAAGCGCCGAATCATCATAATAAAACCCGAAAGTGCTTGTCCACTGGTGAAACTTCAATTGCACTCTTCACTTGATGCCACTTTTCTCGTCCCAACAACAAACTTTGGCAGTAAAAAAACACTGGCAGCAAGTGTTTGAAAAGGGGCACTCATGACCTACCAACTGAAAGACACGTAAAAATCAAGCTGTACTCCTTATAAGCTTTATCCCTTATACGGATTGCAATTTGCAGCGGATAAAAGTAGAAATTCACTTTGCTGATTGGTCTCCAATGTTATATTTGTCTACTATAACATCATTCTCCCTCTTTCTCTCTCTATATATACGCTACCTTGATTGGCACCCCATGGAAGGGGAGCCGCTGGATTAAAATCCAATGGCTTGCTAATCCTTCTCCCCCCAATCCACAGCCCTGCTCCCTTTCCCCCATCTTCTTACCCGCCAGCCTGCCACCGCCGACCCGCCAGCCGTCGCTGCCCCACCCACCACCATGCCCCTGCCTGCCTCGGCCCTGCCCATGTCGCGTCCCCCTGCCGCCCTGTTCCCCCCCCACCGGCCTCCTTTGCCCCCCTGCCCTATTACCCACCCTGCCCCTCTTGCCACCCGTTTCCCTCCCCATCTTTGCTTGTTTCCCCCAACCCTGTGCTAGCATCACCTACAACACCACTGATGGTGGAGGGGGGGAGGGGAGATGATAATTTCGTGATAAAAATTTACTTGCACCTTCGTCAATATTACAAATTTTTTTAAAAAATACAATACCATAAAATAAAAATTTGACTCGTGCTCGCACGTGATTGGTCTTGACTCGAGTTAATACTATAAAATAAATTTAAAAAAATATAAAATAATTTTGTAATAAAAACTTGACTCGATCCCACGCGGGATCAATTCAAGTTTTAATTACAAAATTATTTTAAAAATAAAATAAAATAATTCTGTAATAAAACTTGACTCATTCACGACTCGCTCCTTTCTCGAGTCAAGTTTTTAATATTTTAAATTTTTTTTAAATTGACTCGAGTCAATAAAAATTACTTTGTAAAATTTATTTCTTAATAATGACTACATTTACAGTAAAAAACTTGACTTGATCCTACTTTAGTCAATATTACAAAATAAATTAAAATAATTTTGTAATAAAAACTTGACTCGATTTTGGATAGAACCAAGTTTTTATTACAAAATTATTTTATATTTTTAATTTATTTCATAATATTGACTCTATCTTGTGCGAGATTGAGTCAAGTTTTTATTACAAAATTATTTTATTTTTAAAACTTTATTTCTTAATATTGACTTAATTTGAGTTAAGTTTTTATTACGAAATTATTTTATTTTTTAAAAATTTATTTCGTAATAAAACTTGACTCGAGTCGTGACCGAATAAAATTTTTATTACAATACTACCCTCCCCTGTTTAGGAAGGGTGCTTGGGGGCGGTGGGGGGTGGCTGTAGGGCAGGGGAGGGGTGGAGGGGGGAGTGGCGATAGGGCAGGGGGCGGCGTGTGGGGGGGCGGTGTAGGCCGGGGGTTGGAGGCCGAGGGGCGGCGGCAAGGGGAGGAGCGGGGGAGCGGCAAGGCAAGGGATGGTGTGTGGGGGGCAACGTCGGCAAGCCGGGGGACGGTGGCAGGGGTGGCGTGTGGGGGCGCAAGGGGGCAGCGGGTGAGGGGGGGGGCAAGAGGCGGCATGGCCCTGAGGCGAGGGGTGGCAACCTTTTATAGCCGCGGGTAAGCATCGAGGGTGCTAGGCGGGAGTGTAGTAGGGGCGGGAGGGCGTGTGTAGGAGGGCCAAGAGGAAGGACACATTGCTGGTGGGGGTGGGGTGGGGTGGGGGGGGTGGGGGGGTGGATGAGTGCTCCAGGCTTTAGATCTCTGGATCCAACGGCCTAGAGATGGTGCACATAGGGGGCGACGGGGTGGGGTGGGGGTTGGGTTTGGATGAGTGCTCTAGGCCATTAAATCTAGATCCAATCATCACATAGTAGTTTTATTTTATATATATATATATAGTTAAGCCACTCTGTGATAGCAGTACTTATCGAGAGAACAGGAGGAATTTATTTCTTTCCAGTGATCTGAGGACATGCTTTTGCTGTTCCACTTGAGTTAAAAGGGAGCGGCAATAATAGACAGTTCTAACGAAGGGTATGAAGATAAATTAGCACATTATACGTATGCCCGGTTGTTCACATATTTATGAACCATTAGACTTAGGTGTTATGCTTGATTGGTTCCATATTTTTAAAATACATTCGAATATATATTATGAACTATGAAGTTTACAACTGCCACCGCAAGGTTTGCGCGGAGCTAAAGCCTCTGCAACAATCTAACTTGGATAGTTGGATCAGGATGGTTTTAAATTTTATATATATATATATATATATATATATACATATGTATATATATATAAACACAAGTTAATTTTGCCAGTGTATATATATATTTACACCGGCAAAAATACCCCCTCCAAATAATCTTCCAAGGCAGGTCTGGTCTGGCGCACAGGTGCCACTCCAAGTAGGCGCCCTACCTAGTACCCTTTTCCCTTAGCTTTCTGTGGCTTATGGTGCTTGGACGCTGGCCCTAGTGCCCCAGCGTCACCATGGCGGGGCGCTAGGCCGCTGGGCAAGCACCTGAATGCCCGGCCTAAAAATCGGGCTCCACACCAGCTGCTGTTGCCGCCTTTCTTGTTGAGTTTTCCTGTCATCTTAAGAGGAGGGAACCCAATAATTGTTTCGCTAAAAACAGATGGTTAATGCCTAATTAGGATTGAGGTTGAACCTCCAATTAGTTGAGGTGGCACTCTATGAAAATTTATGAGATTTTTAACTGGCAACGGGTAATAATATAGAAGATCAATACTTTTGTAATAAATTACAACTTATGCATTTGATAATTTTTTTATTTTTTTTATGTTTAGTTAACGGAGCAGCGGGAGCTTTTGGGTCTGAGCCTGACTGCGCATGCCTTGGGCCTAGCTGAAGCTGGGCGTAGGCCTGGTTGTAACTGGGCCTAGGTTTGGCTTGGCCAGCTGGCTCGGGCCGAAAAAACCCACAGTTTTGACGAGTCACTCAGGGCATGGGCCTTCTATGTAAGCCCAAAAGGGCGCTCTTTGTAGCTGAGATTTTCGGAGCCCACAAACACAACCCGTGTAAAATGACCCGTTGAATTGGATTTTTAAAAAATTTTCATGACCGATTCATTGTCTTTTAAATCGGAAAAATTATTGAAATTTCGTATATATATATATTTGTATGAAAATTAGCTTATTGGGAATACAATAATTAAAATAAAAAACATTATTGAAGTAAATATTTTTTTATCAAATTACATTTGACTATAAAATAAATCATTCTTAAATGAGTTTTAAAATGTTAAAGAGTTAAATATCATAAAATAGAGTGAAAATGTGAGTAATAAATAGATTATTATAAGTTGAATTTTCTTATATTTTACATATATTATATATTTATTTATTATATAGTCATCAAATATTAAAAATATATAAAAAACTGATGACAATGATAATTCATGAATTGGGTGATTCAAAGACTAATGTTAACGATTTTATATATATATATATATATATATATATATATATGTTTGTACATATTTATCCGAAAAATATTTATATTTATCTGGTTATGTGGATAATATTTATTCAATTATGTGACAATACTTAAGCCACTTACGTGGATGACTTCCTACATGTTACAAGAGAATTAGTCATACAGTTCCAAAACTGCCGGAGAAAGAATTGCTAGAGGAAGAGGTAGACATTGTTCTACAGCCGTTGGAGGAAATCTCTCACTCAGGAATTATCCCAATTCTATAAAAGTCGGGTGTTATTGCTGAAGCAAGGGGGGCTCGGACGCTAAAAGAAAAGAATTTTGCCAGACAGAAGAAAAGCCGAGGGAGGAGCCCCTCACCGGAGATGCTCCGGTGACCCTCGCCAACACCCAATCGATCACTACCCCTGTCACGGCCATGAATCCTTGCCCAAGATCCAAACTTTCCACTTGCCAGAGCCACCGGTGAAGGAGTCGTGTTGCTTTGAAGTGTTGCCGACGTGTTGTCCATGAGGGAGCCAAAGAAAGGTTCTGTTGTTCGCCAAAGTTTTGCCACTGGGTCATCGCGACGAAGAAGAAAGGTGGAGCTTTGAAGCAGTATCCCTGGAATCGAGATCCTTGCCGCCTTAAAGGTAGAGTCGCTGCCAAGTGCCGTTGCTGCTACCTACAGACGCGAAGCCAAGGAGTCCTCTTGGAGTCACGTTCTGAACTTGCTGCCTTGCTATTAGAGTCTGGCTTCCTCGGCTACCACCGTGAAGAAGAATGAAGTGTTGCTGCCGGAGTACATTGAAGCCTTGCTAGTTGATGTTTGCCCTTGCCAGGAAGTTCTGAGCCGCAAAATATCATAGCCCACCGGAGCCCTATCCCATTCCCGCCGATGACGAAGAACAGGATAACATCTTTGTTTTGCAGGTTCGGAGTCCAATTTTCCGGCGACTTTCCCGGACAACCTCAACCTTATTGGATCAGTACAAGACCATCTGCTTGGAGCTTAGAGTACCCCCAACACAGCACCCCCAGAATTTTGACCGGAGACTCTTGCCGTTGCCGAAATTCTGCCAGCAAGCTGCCAATTGGAAGGGCGGAAAACATAGCAGCGAAGGTCGGATTTTGTTAATTTTTTCCGACCAGTTCCAGTCGTTCCCGGCCTCGTCGTGAGGTTCAAAGTGAAGAAGAAGAAGTGATCTACAAACCCAAACTGAGATCCGTCGGAGTTTGTCGCCGAGGTCTCCAAGAAAAATTGGGAAGAGAGGAAGTTGCTGGCCGGAAAAGCAGAAAACAGAGTAGCAAACACTGGATTTCTTGGATTTTTTTCGACCAGCGCCGGTCATTCCCAGACCTCCCGTTGTGATCAAGTGAAGGTGGAGAAGTGATCTACAAACCCAAATGGAGATCTACCGGATTTCATTACTGAGGTCACCGCAAAAATCGAGAAGTGACCAGCGTAGCACAAAATTACAGAAAAGTGTCTAACTTTCTGGCATCCGACCGACCGACCGGAGCCATCGTTGACCATTGGAACACCGCCAAGATCTTCACCATTCTGTGATCTACAGTTCCGGGCAATCTCTGCCACCTTCAGCTGCTGGAAAAGCCACCGCCAAAGCCACCAAAACCACCATTGCACCGCCACTGCAGACGGGTTGTTGGACTCGTTTACTGCTGACCACATCCGCTTTTGTCGTATCCGAGACCAAATCCTTCTTCCCGTCCGCGTCTGTGAAGCCAGACAGTGACCAGTTACGAAACCCGTAGACCGACGCACGCCACCTGGTACGGTCCAGTTTTTATTTGTATTGAACCAACCCGAATTGGCCCGGTTCAGTCCATTAACGCTCCGAAAATAATCTGAAAGCCTTCTCGACCTCGGATCAAAGCGAAACTTGGTATCCCACCATTTTTGGACGCTCCGGACGGAGTGGTGGGATTATTTTAAAGATTTAAAAATAAAAAAAGACAAACATGGCATTGGAGTCAAAGATCTCAGGCGAATTGATTTACAGGAGGCAAAAATTCACTATTTTGTGTAACTTGTAAAAATCAAAGGAGAAATAGTGGATTGTGAATACTAATCTCATCGTAGACTAACTTAGGGATTCAAATTGAACCCTAAGGAACCACGTAAAAAATTTCTTGCGTGTCATTTTACTGTTTGTAACATTTTCTATTTTCATCACACTATCTCCTTCCGCGGCAAGGGCGTTTCGGTCCTATCGAACCTTCAAACCCGAATCACACACAAGAACTGATTTGAGGGGCGGACAATCCCACGCCCGAACAATATAGTATTCGAATTCTGATTGAATTGACTGAATCGTGCATGTTCAAAACTGATTTTCATAACAATATGTCATGTTTTAAATGAAAATGAAAAATATAAATTAATTAATCAAAGACTCGGGTTATATTAAAATAAAAAATAAAATAACTTTAAAATAATCAATACTAAAACCTTTATTATATTTTTATATTAAAATAATTGTTATAATAATTGTCATCAAGATTTTTAATTTGCATAGAACTATACTTTGAAAAATTTTCAGATAATAATTACAAAGACAATCTTAAATTGATTTGCGCGGATAATATATATGTATTAAATAATTGCATTCATCAATAATGTGAATAAAATTATGTGGCAGCTAGTGTAGACATGTTTATAAAATTCGTAATAATAAAATAAATATCGGAGCCCTTGTCTAGCCCGACCCATCCCCAGTATAAATATCTGACCCGACCCGTCCATCTTCCTCGTCCGTCGGAACTCGACCCTGTCCCGCCCCCCGCCGGGCCACAGGTCGATCGGCAGCACGGGCGAAATCCAACGTCGGTAAGTGCACTAATCTACCTCCTCTCTCCCACCCCCTCCTCCATCTCCACGATTGTTGCTACTTTTTCTCTTCTTTGTTTTCGGAAGGATCAATCCCATGTTTGCCAGAAATCCCTCCAAAAATCCAGCTAGAGAGGCGAGGGGGATTTTGTTCTAATAATGGGCAAGTTTATCTCGTTGGAATGATCCTCCCGAGACCCGATTCTCGCCAGGCGTTATTATAATATAGGGAATTCGCAGAGATTTTTTTTTTTAGAAAAAAAGGGTGAAATTTTGGCAGAGAGCAAGGAAGCAACCATGTAATTGAATTGATTAAATAAGTATCCCTGCCGCTGTAAGTCAAACGAGTATACGTCTCACGGTTTTTTTGGTTGGCATATAAATAATATATAAAACTGATACTACATTTAAAATTTATTAGTAATAAATATCTTGTCCCCTCCTGGCGGTCACATGTGTGGAAAAAGGAGGATGGGCAACGGGGTGTCCCATTTCTCCTTCAGGGATTCTGTCCTTGTCCACGATACCTAAATTTTCGGCGGTTGATGAAGTGTTCCTAACTTCCTCGTTCATAATATTATCTTTGTTTGACAAGGTTTTTTGGAATTGTCATCATAATATATAGTGGTAATATAATTACAGAATTTGTGCAGTTACCATACCCTGTGTTGATTTTTTTTTCTACTATACCATAATACATTCGCGAGACAACGTAGGTCTGTGGAAGAGTTATTCTAGTGGATGTTTACTCTGCCCCTACTGTTTGGACATTAGCTGTCCAACTAGCTAGATTCCCAAGGTGTAATGGATTACTTGTGCTAGACATTACGGACACGGACAATGCAGCATTGTTACTACTATGCACGGCATTTACTTCTACTAATGCCTCTTTTTCTCACTTAACCATTACCTTTCCATGTTCTGTTCATGTTAGTTGGAAAATGGAAGGATCAACTGGCAGAGGGGCTACTGGCACGGACATGTATTTACAAATTATAAGTTGGGAAAGACTCTGGGCATTGGTTCTTTTGGCAAAGTGAAAATTGCAGAGCATGCCCTGACAGGTCACAAAGTTACTATAAAGATGCTAAATTGCCGAAAAATTAAGAACATTGGAATGGAAGAAAAAGGTATATTTAATCTCATACATCTTAACGTTTTGTCTTTTTCTTCCATTGTTGATGACTCCTGAATCATTGTTACATGGATTAGCTGTTGTGCCCATCAAACTGTGTTGTGAAGCTAAATTATTGAATTTATGCTTCTTGTTGTGCTTTGTTATTATAACTAGGGTTGATAATTGAGCGAACCAGCTCATGAGTATTTACCGTTCGGCTCGACTCGACTCGACTCGAAACTTGACATTTAAATGCTCGTGCTCAAACTCGAATCTTACGAGCCAAACTTGAACAAGGCCGTGTCCGACTCGATTCGACTCGGTTATAACTCGAATTCAACTCGTAGCTCGACTTGAACGATAAAATAATATAATAATATAATCTTTATATTATATTATATATATATATATATATATATATATATACAATGTAATAACAAAGAAGTGAGATAGTTGAGATGGTAAGTATTTAAGTTGATGACCGCAAAGTTGTGGGTTCGATCTAAATTGATTGCATTTTTTTTAAGTGAGGTACTTTTGACTTTTAATCGAGCCGGTTTTGAGTTCATGAACAAGCTGGGTTCGAGTTTGAAAAAATTAAACAGTTTATGTGTATTTGAGCTTGAGCTTGAACACATAAAAAATATTGTCAAACTCGAATATGTATGTTTAAAACTTGTTCAATCTCGAGTCGAGTTTGAACGAGTTTCGAACTATTTGAGCCGAGTTCGAACATAACTTGAACTCAACTTGCTTACTCGTTTAACACCCCTAATTATAATAGTGAGACGTGAAATCAGGATATTATGGTTATTCATGCATCCCCATATTATTCGCCTTTATGGGGTTATAGATACACCAACGGACATTTATGTCATCATGGAGTATGTGAAATCAGGGGAACCTTTTGACTACATTGTAGAGAAAGGTCAAGTACAGGAGGACAAAGCTTGTTGCTTTTTCCAGCAGGTATTTATCAGTAATTAGTCCATTTTCTTTTGTTTCCAGTTCTTTTACTTGGACATCAGTCCTGGTTTACTTGTTGAAAAGTAATGTACGACTGTTTGGTTAATTCAGAAGATGTAGCATTGCCCCTTCATGAAGTGTGAATTTGTGAATGACTAATTCATTTGCAGAAATACATAGTGTAGTTTTATTGTGCCCCTCACAATTATCTACTCGCTTAGAAAGCCTGGTAACTATCATTGAGATGTATATTGTCATTGAAATGCTGTTTGAATAAAACCACAGACTCTTGCATGAGTTGATTAGGATGACAACATCATCTAATTTAATACTTGTATTGCATTATCTTTGACAAAATTGATATAGAACACTTGAATGGGAAAATTCAAATCACCATGCCACGAGGCTGCTTATAGTGTCAACATAAATGCATTTCATGCTTCCATCGGCACTATATGAGCTCTTGTCAGTTTGAAAATGTCTACAATAATTTTTGTTATTTTCGTGCTTGTTTTCTGTTCAAAGTGCCAAAGATTCCTCTTTGTGTACTGCTAATCAGGTCAAGATGTATGGTTATAAACCTTTTTGTTTTTGGGAGCTGATCATTTCAGGTGTTGAATATTGTCACAGAAATATGCTGGTACATAGGGACCTTAAACCAGAGAATATACTTTTGGAATCCAAGCATAACATCAAAATTGCGGATTTTGCGTTGAGCAATGTCATGCGTCATGGACATTTTCTCAAGACCAGCTGCGGATTCCGCCCTAATTATGCTGCCCCTGAAGTATGGACCACACTTTAATTTGTGACATTTTTTATCTTTACGTAATCGGCATCATAATGCTCATGATTCAAATGTTTGTCTGTAGGTCATATCTGGAAAGTTGTATACATGACCTGAAGTTGACGTGTGGAGCCATGGTTGACACACTTGACTACTCTGAATGTGAGTCTTTTTTAAGCTTAAACAGTTATCACATTGCTAGAATGTATTTTAGGGAGGAATATATACTCTTCCAAGTCATTTATTTCCTGGGTCTAGGGATTTAATTCCTTGAATGCTGTTAGTTGATCCTATGAAAAGGATCACTATTCCACAGATTCGTCAACATCCTTGGTTTCAAGCCACCTTCCGCGCTATTTAGCTGTTCCCCCTCCAGATACCATGCAACAAGCCAAGAAGGTATTTCTTTAATGTTTTGTGATTTAATCATTGGAGCAAGTAAAAAATGCATGTTTTTATAGCAGCCCTTAGGGGAATAAATTTTCCAATAAGACATTTGAGCCTCTTTAGCAGGT
Source organism: Piper betle (assembly GCA_033002965.1). Lineage (NCBI taxonomy): Eukaryota > Viridiplantae > Streptophyta > Magnoliopsida > Piperales > Piperaceae > Piper > Piper betle. The sequence goes on along the minus strand of JAURVB010010094.1, from coordinate 36,025 downwards.
CTGAATCAAAGTTGAAGTCAACTAATTGACTGTTTCTGGTAAGTAAGGAACAAGACTTATGAAATGCGATCTAGTTTCACATGAATTGAATTATTTTGTCCTGATAACTGCAGCATAGATATGAGTTACACTTAAAGTGAACTTTTAAATCAACCTTCTCAATGTATGGGGAGAGATATCAGTTAACCTCTATAACATGTGTAATCGATTACAATTTGAAGTCGAGGTCTTAGTCGGGGAACTAATGGTGGGGTCATTATTGAATCTAGATGTGTAGATCCCAGAAATTTTTATATAATTGTAACCGATTACATTTTGACAAGTGGTTCACTGTTATATTCTCTATCATATCTTTCCCCTGACTATATAACTTCATGATGTTGGCTATGTGCTCCAGTCACACAATATATTCTTGAAGAATTTTTTGTTTTCATTTTTGGAAGAAGAAGAAGAAGATTTTTGAAAGAGAAGAACGAATATGAAGATTCTTTTAATATGCATATCATAATTTCATAAACGGTAAATGTGTTGTTCCATTGAATGTAGATGGATGAAGAAATCCTGAAAGAGGTGATGAAAATGGGTTTTGATAGGAGTCATGTGGTTGATCTCTGCGGAACAGAGTGGAGAGTGAGGTTATCTTACATTTTATTATTTTTAAATCTAACTCAATCTTGCCGATGCAATGATTTAGATATATTTTTCAGGCAACTGAAGCTTACTACTTGCTATTGGACAACCGTCTTTGTGTCGCTAATGGCTACCTTGGAGCTGCGTTTCTAGAAACAATGGTGTTCATTTACCCAAATTTACAGATGCTTTTTTGCACTTTTACACCCCTAGAGTATGTTCTGTTTGATTTGATAGTGCCTTTTTCTATACGTACCAGCAAGGTGACTCTTCTAGTGGGCATCCAGGTGGTGCCTCAGCATCATCTTTAAGCTACCGGTACCCAGAAAGATGGATCCCGGAGCAACGGGTTTGAGGCCACAGTTTCGGGTATTTTTTCTTATCATCAATATTCAGGAAATTAATATTTTTGCAGTTTTCCTTTACCTGGAAAAGATGTTAAGACTCTGAATAGTGACCTGTAAAATGTTCCTTTGATTTGTGTTTTCTCATTGTGTTTTGTATGTTTAACTGTTATATTTCTTTTTCCATGACAGCTTTATAAGGCAAAGGAGGAGAAATATTTGCTTGATTTGCAGAGTAAATGGACCCAGTTTTATTCCTCGATGTTTGCGCAGCTTTTCTTGCTCACCTGCGGTCATCTGATCAACTGTTTGTTTTAGTATGAATTGGCTTTGTATGTAACTTGGGTGTACTAGTTGTAAATTTTTTCTTCGTTTCTCCTTTTCGTCCTCTGCCAATTTATTTCTACGGGTGCTGGGTTGTACATTTTGTTAGCACTCGTCGACCTGCAGGTGCCGATTTTGGTGACAAAGGGTGGTGAGATGTAGATGCCTTTATTTTTTCCATTGTTCCTGTAAAATAATTTACTGTTTTTCTTAATAATGCTTGTAAACTATGCTCTTAAGACAACAAAGCGTGTCCAAACCTATTGTAGTGATTTAATGCAAGTGATATTGTTTACCGTAGAAGGTGATAACCCGGCTATAAAAGCTGCTTGGAAAAAAGAGAAGACAATAAAAGCTGTTTTATGACCCTTTGGTTCTACTGTCCTCTTATGTTTTGACTGTTCCGCCAGGTACTTATCTGTGTTCTTTAACTTCATTTGGTTGATAGTCATTGCTAGATCCATCAACAAGCATTTCATATCAGAATGATCTTTCCAAAAATGCTGGTTCTAACTAATACCTCTAGTGGGCTCGTACTCTACTCATTACTACACGTTGAAAATTATATGGTCCTGTTTTTAATAATGTAATTTATTTTGTGATGTCTGTGTTTGAGCTTCAAGGCGACTGCGCCTGCACCTTAGAAATCCTTTGTTCACCACCAAAATTTTCTTCCCTTTTCCTTATCTTGATTTTGATTGGTCAAAAAAATTGGCATGTAAGTATGATCAGGTGGCTCATTAAATAAGACAATAAAACTTAAGGTTAGGAAAAGTGAGGAAACTTTTGGTGGTGCGCGTAGCATTGTTCTTTCTGTTAAAAATGAGAGAACCTGGAAAAAGATGAAAAAGATAACCTGGTAGCCAGCAAGCTCCATGGGCATCAATTGAAGATTAATAGCAGTTCGACTGTTCCAACTAAGCCTAAATTCTTTGACACGTTTTAGCTGGACTATAGTACTCTTCAAGGAAAATTTCTCGTGGAAACATGGTGTAGCTTTTATGAATTAGGAGAAAAACAGTATCGCTCGATTAGTTTGACACACCCCAATTCTGTTTTATTTGATCCTAAATGAGTTGCACATATTAACAAATTTTGGCTCGAGTTATTGGCGATGCACTCACAAAATTTACTTTGTGATGGATGGCCAATTAACATTTGACATTTTGTTTCAAGGCGTAACATTGTGCACACTTTAATTGGATATTATGTGTTTGCTGATCAGCTCGAAGAAATTAGAGATTTTGTAATGTTTCTCTGCATAGGGAGGACCTGTAAATCTAATTTATTTGGTCAAAATTTTTGTCCGATAATTTGGAGGGGCGTGCAAATTGTTGACCGCTATTAAGTCCTTGTGTGACATTCGTCAGATTTCCAACTGCTTAATCTTAGTAAGCTGATTACCTTTGTTTATTAGGTCATCTTTCATTGTAAATTAAACAAAATGATAATACATATGCCATCACCAACACATTGCTTCTCCTTGCCAGCCGGAATTGGTAGTCAAATTTTCATGAATTTGAGCGGATTCGCATAGCCACCGGCCGACAGTCTCATGGCTCGTCTTGGCCTAGTGGAGATGTGGGACAACTAATGGATTGACTATGCATCTAACAATTAGTAATCAATGGCGCTTCAAGTGTGCCTTAAGAGTTATTTGTCCAACAAGCTTGGTAGAGCATCAAGGTAAGCGTATCATGATGAATACTAATCTATTGCGCATTCTTTCTTCCAAAGAACACTTTGTATTTTCTGTTGCAGGAATTATGGTTACTTGTCCGAAGATGAAGATTAAACAAATGAGAAGCCCAAATAATTTCCAGTCCCATTTGACTTTTTCGCTGAGAAATCAAGATGATTCATTATGACAACTAACGTGGGAAAGAAAACACCAAAATAACGAATAACGCAACATTCAGCAATGCCTGCCACAAAAACTAAAATGGTTTAACCCATCCCTCCCCCTTCCACAAAAATGAGTTTATGTCCATATAAAACATTGCGATTTCTTACCTTTCGGTGCTTCCAAGTGTTAATGACCAAAGCTTAGATTTGTAACAAAGAGACAGAGACATGAACATCAACTATTTCTAGCTAGGCTGTGATTATCCAACATGGGCAAGACTAATTGAGAAACTATTGATGCTATGTTCACTAATTGCCAAAATTACTCAAGACTGTGTTGGAGGCATGTCGTCCTTCTGGAGTATACGAAAGCTATATATCCATAACGTCAGGGGCCATGCCCGTGCATGGCGAATTGCATGTATCAATGGACAATCAGACCAACTGGTCTAAGCAAGGCCTACACAAGTTAGGGTCCACGGCCAATTAATAGCTGTACATACTGGTTCGCAACCATAGAAAGTGTTAATGAGGAGGGGTGTTTCAGCAGTCTCGGCCCCGCCATGGACGGTGGGGGCGGCCAAGCCACTAATTACAGGACTGGATATATAATTACTGAGTGGCATCTACCGCAACCAAGATGATTGGCGGCGTGGAAGAGCGTCAATCATGATCGAGTGGAAAGTGGGAACACCGCATCGGTCATCAGACATCGATCCTGCCCCCACGCCAACCCATGCACATCGATCACCACCACATTTCTGCGATATAGCACATTGGCACCCGCTTCTTCGTCTTTTTCCTTTGGTTCGGCCTTTCAAACGTTGGGCCCTTTAAGCCCTTACTTAAGTTTTAAAATTATTATTGGACTTTTTGGACCGTCAAAAAAGATTTTAAATAATTAAAAAAAATTTGTAATAATTATCACGGGTATTTTTTAATCATAAATTAATTTAAAGAATAAGAATTTTCTATTAACTTATATATAAGTCACTGACAACTTATACGATATGAAATAAACTTAACATCAAGGTAAGTGCATTGTGTAGGCCTATATATAGTAGCTAGATCTCTATTTTTTTTCAAAATTTAGCGATGTCCCGACCTTGTGCTCCGGGATTTATGGATCTGCACAGTGCACGGCATATTAACCATTGTCATTGATTGTCTTAATTTTACGGGATTTAGGGTTGATGATGCTTTTTCCTGTTAGCATCTCTTCACAACCAATTAGGCATTAACTAATATGACTTTTGTTTAGTCGTAGAGCCTTGGAATCGCAATGGCTCTCGGCTACTTCGTGACCCATAACTATATGTCGAGAAAGAATTGAGCGCCTCCAACCTCAATCTCTCTTATTAACGGAAAAGCGGATGGGGAGCCATTGCAGTGTACTCTTGGTGAAACAAGGGGCTGTACCTAAAAATTTTGGGATCAGGACTCAAGAAGAAACTTGAGCGGAACTATATACCTGCCTTCGTCCCTGCATAAATGAAAGTAGTATATAATAATTTAATATATGAAAGGCGTTGCATGGATACCCAGACAAGGGCAGTGTACTTTTACACGGTCGTGCGCAATCGACCGTAACGACAACCCTGCTGCCAAGCCTGCTAAAACCCACGCTCAAGTTGCCCCCATGGAAAAAAAAGTGGGAGAAGAGTGAACTGCCATGGAAGGTTTGGATCGAATTCGGAGAAAGAAAAAAGTAAAAAAGGGTGTTGCTGTCTGCACTTCTTCTTTCTTATCATCTTCCACCTTGCGTCTGATTTTTTTGGTTTTTATATGCGGGGATCAATTTGAATTAATGACTAATAAACGATCAATTTGCAGCGTTTAAGTTTTAATGCCGTAGGTAATGTTTGGAAGGACAATACCCAGGGAACACTTTGTGGGCCATGGGCCATGCCTCAATGAATAGGTAGGTTGGAGTTCATGATTCCCGTTTAAGGGCCCGTTTAATTAGTAGAAAGAAATGAAAATTTTATTAAATTTATAAATAATATATAAGAATATTAGTTTTATTAAAAAATTATCTATTTTTATAGTATTTTATGATGAGATACAATTAAGACTTTTATCAAAATTTTACGTCATAATTAACTCCTAATGAATTATAAATAAACAAATTTTAGATAGGTTATAACAGTCAACCAAAAGGAGCCTAAATGAATCATCCTTGTTGAAAGTGAATGTTAGCTATGGCATGTTTAAAAATAATAATATTTTTTTTAAAAAAATGGGCTAAACTAACGGGCCCCTCTATAAATATAAATATATATGTATGTATATAATCATTGGGAACAGTGGTTGGCGATGGCCTATGCAGGACGGCTAGGAGTGGCGGAGAGTCGGCGAAGTTTGGGCAAAGATACAAATTGGCCAATTCCGGCACAATCATGGATGGAAAAGGGGTAAATCCAACTGTATTTGGCCAGTATTTGGATGGAAAGGGTGAGGTAAGGCTGGGCAACCAGATAGATCTTGGTTAGAGCTGGCCAAGTACAAATCGGCCGCCCCTACCAAACCATTTAGTCCCTGATCTGATAAGATCAAAATATGTACTTGATGCCTGGAATCTACAAATGTTAAAACATACACACTAAAAGGAAAAAGAAAAAAGAAAGCCCAGTGTTCTCTGTGGTCACCGCCACGTCCAAACGAAACGAAACGCAAGGAAGGAAGGACAAAGGGAAGGGGAAAAGAATCTGATCCCAACTCTTGTCCCCTCATCGTCCTTGTCACGTAGTCCATGGATGTGGTGGCGACTGCCCCTTCATCATGCGGTCACCCTCCCAACCCCTGCCCCGCCTTTCGCTTATACATCTATCTCACAGTCTCTCCCTCACTCTGACCACTTTTTCACCTCACTGAACCAACAAATAAATATATATATATATATAGTCTGATGCTTCTCTCCTCACTCATGCTTACTTAGCTAAGCTCTTAGCATGTTGCAATAGCGTTGATCAGACTCTGGGGAGGCAAGGTACTGTGCCAGTCCCGGAGTGGCCGCTAGCTGCGCACCCGCGCCGCCGTCTTTCTCCCAGTAATTAATCTCTGTCAGGTTCTTTGTTTTGAAAGATATGGCACGAGAAAAGAAATGATGTGATTAGCTGCCTTTCCTTGTTTTGTTTTGTTGTTTCTCTCGTTATTATTAGTAATTCTTCCTTCACAGCTGCGGCAGGCATTTATTTGGCTCCACCGACGAGTATCATGGTACCGGTGGAGATAATATATATGGAGATTAATTTTTAGATCTGGTACTGCTACTGGTTGCGGTGTGAAAGCGAGCGAGTACGTCGACCAAAGAGGTGATCTGATATCGATCCCTTCATCATATCGAGATCGGAGGTGAGATGCTGACTTGCATAGCGTGCACGAAACAGCTCGGAGGTGGGACGGGCATTGCTGACCGCCGGGACGAGGACGAGACCGCTGCGACCCCCGGTAACAAACATGCTATCAAAGCTCTCACTGCTCAGGTCGTCTTTAAAAAGTTTTCTTCTTTTGGCTGCGCTTTGGCTTGCTTCCATTTAGTTCCAACCCGTGTTTTTGTTCCCAACGAGGTTTCAGCTTGTTGTTGCCGCAGATCAAGGACATGGCGTTGAAGGCGTCCGGGGCGTACCGGCACTGCAAGCCATGCTCCGGCGGCAGCCGACAAGGCTGCGGCTACGCCGAGTCGGATGCGGTGTCGGGATCGGAGAGGTTCCACTACTCCTACCGCCGGACAACGAGCGGCTGCTCGACGCCGATGACTCTCGGGAAGGACGCGAAGGGGGGGTCGGGGCTGTCGAGCGGGGAGCGGACGCCGTCCATGAGGGGGACGACGGAATCGGAGCCGACGGTGGTCTTAATGGAGGAGGAGGCCAAGGAGTGGGTTGCGCAGGTCGAGCCCGGCGTACTCATCACCTTCCTCTCCCTGCCCCATGGTGGTAACGATCTCAAACGGATCAGGTTCAGGTATACTTTCATGGTTCTCTGATTTGTTTGATTTGCTAGGATGAGATTTTTAGTCCTTACAAGTTATGACTAAAGCCATTGTTATTTGTTGCTCGAGAAGAAAATAAAAACACGCACACACACTACAAATTGTTGATACTGTTGATGGAATGATGATGGATCCACACCTCTTTTTGGGGGCTGTGTTTTATTGTTTTTTAATCTGATTTGCATGAGGTGGAGTGGACTGGCACTCTGGCCACAGGAAAGATAGAGAGATGAAGAGCGTATTCATTAATTTGTTGCCAGTTTTCTCTGGCCCGCATTCATTAGTACTCGTCTAATCTATTCTCTGATTCTTTCCCTCTTTTATACGATAATTAATATACCTGTATGAAATAATTCAAAACAAGCCGGCCAGTCTCATTTTCTTTCGTTTAATCTAGGGTATTTTATTGACAGCCCACGATTCCAGGTGGCGTTTCTTTTAAATTCATAGCTGGTGAATTGATTAGATTGGAATTCTTTTAAACAGTGAGTATAGAAGATTGCTGCTTGTTGACTAGACCTTACTTGTCTGTTCCTTCTGTGCTTGTGTACTCCGTGGCTTCAGTGGTTAACTGCCAACGAACTTGCAAGGGTACAGTGGGGGGTGTACCTTGACAGCCACTGTGGTGGGGCCAAGTTTTTATCATTTCAGAAGCTGATATTACTAATGTTGTGGTAGAGAGATAATATGATAGCATCTTGGTTTATGCCTTTGTCTGTTCATACATCCCCAGCCTTGTATAATTGTTCGTAGATGGTGCTTACTTTTTATGGTTGACTTATTCATGGGTTCGTATATTTTGTCATCTTTGTTTACTTTTATATCAAGTGAACACACGAGTTCGTATATTTTGTCATTTCTTGCTTACTTGTATATCAAGTGAGCACACACACACACACAAGTTGTAGCGACGCGCCAAAATGGAATGTGCTTGGTCATATCATCGAACAGTGAAGTCCCTGGCGCTGCATCGTTTTCCACTGTATTTCAGATGAAGCAGTTGTAATTCCTCCCCTTTGCAATTTCTCTCACCCCACTCAGGATTGTGTATGGTTGGCATTATTCAAGTTATCTTGTAAATCATCGTCGTCACGATCAAATGATCAACAGGAAGTTTTTTCATTCTTCCATGCCAATTTATTGGTCTTGTTTTCTGGGTTGATGTTATCCAGTCGTGAATTGTTCAACAAATGGCAAGCTCAAAGGTGGTGGGCTGAGAACTTCGACAAGGTGATGGAGCTGTACAATGTTCAAAGATTAAACCGCCAAGCGCCTCTTCCAACCACTCCTACATCCGAAGACGAGGTGTAACAAACAATCGACCATCCATGTCCATGCTTATATGTGTAATATTTCTATTTTAACTACTAGAGAAAAGCTTGATTTTCATACTGATTGGATCAGAGCTCCAAGATGGAATCAGCAGAAGAGAGCCCAATGACTCCACCACTGAGCAAGGAGAGACTTCCCCGCAACTTCCACCGCCCACCAGGAATGGGTTACTCATCATCGGACTCACTGGATCACCACCAATCCCACAACAATGGTCGCCACTACTATGATTCCGGTGGGCCTGTATCGACCCCGAAGCTCTCGAGCATTAGCGGAGCAAAGACCGACGTCTCCTCCATGGATGCCTCTATGAGGACCAGCTCCTCTAGGGAGGCCGACCGCTCCGGTGAGCTCTCTGTTTCAATCAGCAATGCCAGCGAGCTAGAGGCAGAGTGGGTAGAACAGGATGAGCCCGGCGTTTACATCACCATTCGAGCGCTTCCTGGTGGAACTAGGGAGCTTAGGCGCGTCAGATTCAGGTATTACTTACCCTTTTAAACTTGGCCAGACGAAATCACGCAATTTAGATGTATTAATCACAGCAAATTAGTTCTAGCTATGAGACAAAGGAACCAAATCATATTATTTACTTGAACAAGCACAATCAGGTTATCTTGTTATAACATACTTATCTATTTCGCTTGTGATTGATTGAGTCTGGGGACATTGTTTTATGCAGTCGAGAAAGGTTTAGTGAAATGCACGCGCGGGTGTGGTGGGAAGAGAATCGTGCCCGTATACATGAGCAGTACTTGTGAGTCTGGAAAATCGAAACACGCAGGGAACGAGGCTTATAAAAGTGGGTGTGAATGAATTAGCATCTTTACATATGAGACTTCTGAAACACTTGGCTAAGAAGAGGCGCTCCTTTGACGACTGGGTGATATTCTTGGTATTCTAAGCTCCTTTGCTAGTCCCAACTTCTTTATCTTTATTTCAGATTTCAGATACGATGTGCTAATATATGTTGACCTCCGGCGGTGAATGCGCATCGGATGGTGTCTTGGTAAGAGAGTGGAAGTGTGTTGGGGATTGAACTACATCAAAGCCACATGTGGCTAGTTAAATATTTACAAGAAAGGCTGTTGTTTGTAACTTTGCTTTGGAATCGATGAATGGTAACAAATGTGGGAGCAAAGTTTGTGTTTTTAGTTTGATTTCTCTTTTTTGAGTAGAAAGCATTGTTGTAGTGGGGAGCCTCTAAATTAGCAAGTAAGCAGGGTAATGTACCTTTTTCATCGGCGATTGGAGCAGGCTTCCCACGTTTCCAAATGGTCTCGATCTAGGGAGTCGGTAGACAAATTAGTAGTTCAAGATGTGAAGAGTTTGAACAAGCCGGTTCCTGCTCGACTGTTGGTAGCAATAATATCTGTGCAGTGGAATCAATTTTGGGTTTGGTTGGCAACCTTCTCCTGTCGAAAGAATCGTTTTCTAATTTGAATATTTCCCCCCAGAGCGTCAAATTGACAACCCGTTTCATTTACCAACAAAATCGTATGCCTGCGGCAAAAACTCGAATTTGATACAATTTTGTCTTCACGACGATTTGGATGCAACTTGACGTAACACTTGCTTTGAATTCGTTAACTTCTCATTCTTATCTGGACTGTGAGCTCTATATTCAGTGGCTAGGCAATGTCTACCAAAATTGTGCGTGTCCTTACATCGTACCGACGTCTACATTCAAATCTTGATCCATGATACCAAGAATGAAACAGAAACATTGTACCTGTTATATCAAGTCAAGAATGAAAATGAAGCATTGTACATGTCCGATGGACCAAGACCGCACAAAAACGGTCCAAATTTCAACAAAAGGAGATGAGTACATATCCATGGCCAAATAAGTCCATTGCCGGCAGCTTCCTAGGTCACAGTCAGTAGCAAGTATGAACTAGCTCTAACTGTATGGCCACTTAATTGCTAGCAAACTTAGAAAACTAATGCAAGATATCGCCCCCAACTTATTTTAGAGATAGACTCAAATTTTATAAACAAGCACTCATTTTTCTTTTAGGACACCCGAGAAAAGAGTTAGAAGATAGCAAGGCTTGAAAACCAAACCTCTTCAAAGAGGAGCCGAGGCTAGAATCGGTGTGACCTTTTACTCCGCTTATTAATAAGAAAGATTAGATAACATTAACTGAATTCACATTAAATTTAACATGATGCCATTAGTGAGAAAAGCTAGGTCTCATCTGTGAGCATTTTCATAAATAAAACTTCATACCATATTTCATGGATACTAACACTTTCTTCCAAAATTACGTACATGTTACCGTCAAAAACACATTCTAATATTGCTACCATTTTGCAAAACGAAAAACTCAGATACTTCACGGTTGTTTCATGATCTGCCTGATTCAAACTACCAAGCTTCAGTATTTTGCTGATTCTACAAGCCAACACAGTCATGCATCCAAGAAATCACATCCAGCTATCATCCAACTACTCGTGCAACAGAACTACTACTCCGAATGGAAAAACTATTGCAGATCATCCAATGATAGATTGACCAGTAAGAAAGGAAAGCCCATACATTCACTTTAATCCTCACGAAGATTTAATACACCTTGCCCCAGGCAGCAGTAGCAAACCAAGTACCAAGTACCAACTACCAAATCTTTTTTGTTTAAACAAGTCCTCTGGTTCGTTCTGCAGTACAGTACAATGTGAAAAGAAATAACTAGTCCCTGCAAGATAAAGTTCAAAGACATGATTAGATGAACATTTGTTAAAAGAATATGCTTTGCATGACAAAAAAATCAGAGAAGTAAAATATTGGCTTATGAATATAAAGAACAAAACACAAACACATACAAAAAAGGATGGGAGGGTGTGGCCATGTGGTAACAGATAATGGTGATGTAAAAAGGACATACACACCGCCAGGCAACTCAAAAACTTGAGAACAATCACATGTTGGTTCCATAATTCGGCCATATAATTCCCATGTGGTTATCTTCACAATTTCAGGGAAGAAAGTGGGCCTACCAGCTGATAAAAAGGCAAAGGATAGGGTGAATTCTATCTTCAGCCCTAAATAATCGAGCAAAAGGGGAAATTTTGGGTTTGGTCAAAGAGAGGATAAATTTACACATACACCATAATATATGGGTCAGGCATGATATGCATAACAACTGTAACTTATATGGTTTGCATCTTGTCTAAGCAGCAAAATTCAACAATCAGGTAAATTCTCAAAGATAAGTTATATAAATGACAACAGCATATAGTCATTTATTTTCAGAGACTTGAATTTATATTCAGAATTCATTAGCTAAAAGACACCAATTAATAGAAGGTTCACTTCAGTTCATCTTATTTCAGTAATGCTAGTGCCAAGGTTACCAAGTGTGCCCAAATAATAGCTAACATTACTCAAGATAAGCAACAAAAAAGTGAAGCTCATCTAAATCAATAGAAATATTTGAAGGTCAAAACGAGTATTTAATAAATTCATTTGATTAAAAGAGATAGAAACAGACAGGAAAAAAATAAACCAAGAAAAAGATGGCTGCCCAAAAAAGAACAAACAACTTACCAATACTTTATCATGCCATCCCACCCACAAGTTGCAACTTTGCTCTGTTCCAAAGGATGCCACTCACAGCCAATACACACTTTTTCATGACACCTCAAAACTTTAAAAATCTTGCAACTTTTCCAATCCCAAAACCAGCACTTTCCCTCCCCATCTCCAGACATTACAAATCTACCATCTGGCGAAAAGTTCACTTGGCAAGCATACCCAGCAATTATATGACCAGCAAACCTCTTCTTCTTATTAAGCTGGAATCTTTCTTTAGTACCATAAATCAAAATCTGATTATCCAAGCTCTGAGCGGCCAACCAATTTGAGTTTGGATGGACAGCTATGGACGGCATAGAGTGCATATGAGGCTCACTGATATACTTAATAACAACAGGAATTCCAAATTCCCAAACACGAAGCGATTTATCGTCACTAGAGGTCACAAATCTACGATTATTATCTACAAACGTTATAGTGTTGACTGCACCAAGATGTTGATCATATTCCTGTGTGATCTGACCAGTGTTCATATCCCACTGAACAATCTTCTTATCACTTGTGCCAGCCAAAAGAATATTCTGCTTGTCATCATCCGGATTAAGCTTGACCACGTAAGGAACTTTGCCGGTGGAGAAAGTGGAAATTACTTGACCAGTCTCGGTGTCCCACAGCTTTATATTTTTATCATACCCAGCACTCAAAAATTTGAAGCCATCGTTGGAAAATGAAATATCTCGAACAGCCTTTGAGTGACCCATGTAAGTTTGCATGCATTTTCGTGAGTTACAAACATCCCAGATTTTCACTTTTGTATCCATTCCTGCAGAAAGAATCAAATGACCATGCTTTGGAAAAACCGAATAGCAGAAACCCCCTTGGTATGCCCACTCCAAGTATGGATTGGAGTTTTAGGAATATAACAGCGTTCATTTCTTGCTTTTGCATCCTTAGGTGGGGAAATCCATGACCTTCCCTGATAATCCCTTTCTTCCTTCCCATGGAAAGTACTCTTGTCAATGAAATCAACTTTGTCCCCAGCATTTCCCTTCTCGGCTTTTTTCTGGTTATACTCCTCTGCGTACTTCTTCTGCTCTTCAGTCAATTCTGTCTGCAAGCCTTCTTTCTTTCCAGCCCATGGGCTCTTACTATTTTTAAGCAACCAATCCTCTGAAGCCGGGTTGTCCACCTCAGGACCCGGAACTTCACCATCCTGGTCCTCTTCCTTCCTCAGACTCTTCAGCTCAAGCCTTCGCTTTTTCTGCTTTTGTTGTGGTATGTTATAAACAGAAATTCCCAAGTTCTTTTCGAGTGCATCAATATCACCAACATAATTATTACCAGCAGATGCCGAGGGATCAGCCGCATATCCATATTTGTGAAAAGTGTTGTACTGTTCATCAAAGATAAAAGGTTCAATTGCAGCATCTTCAACGAACCCCAATTTATGGTTACGCATTCCCTGTGCAATGCCATCTTTAGCATAGGGGTGTGCAGGGCCATAAATAGGAGCCCACAGCTGCTCGTATGTTGGGTTGACATTGACCAAATGTTGAACGGGATCGATAGGTTTTTGCAAATGCAAGTTAAAGTTCGCTTTGGCAAGGGCCAGAGAGGTCTCATCCACTTTCGGAGCTGAGGTTTTTGATGGGAGGATCATCCGGGGTGGGGATGACTCATCTGAAGATCCAGCACTGCCGCCCTCCCCTTCATTGACATTATCATCATCACTTTTCTCAGAGTAAGCCTGGAGCAGGTCCATCAATTTCAAAGCCTGAAAGGATTTACGGCTTCTCTAAGAAAGTAAACTCCGCTGGTTCCTCTGTTTCCGTCAAATGAGATCTTTATGAAGGTGGTTGATTATAAACAAAATAAAAATTTATAATTCTCTCCAAGAATAGTCCTCTTCTCTCTCAGCTGCATCAAGGACAAATATTGTAAATTTCATGGCCAACAGATAAGCAGCCACCGGCTCACATGGAAAAGCTAGCAGCTTCCCATAAAAAACTAAAAAAGCACTACTAAGCAACTGAGTTCTTCTGTAATTTTTTTAAAAAAATACAAAATAAACCACACCTACCAAAGACAAAGATCTCCCTCACTTGTTTTATGATAAAAAAGTCCAATTAGCTTTCTTCAAGCTTTTATGCACAACAGATTCTAAAATGTAATAAGCGTACATATAATTATATTCAACCTGACGAGCAACTTAGGTCATCTAAAACAAAAATAAAAATAAGAAACAACCAACACAAAGATCTATTCCACCCTTTTTGCAATAACAAGTCCGCTTAGCATTCATTGTACACCATAGGCAGTACTTTTAAGCACAACAAGTTCTGGTTTGCATCCTGGCTGAATCTCAGCGAAATTCCAACAAGAATTGAGTCTTGGGAAGGCGGTGCCAAGATGAACCTGCCCCAGAGAACAAAATTACCCATTCTCTAGGTGGAGTTTTGGTGGGATTTATGGAAAAACATGGAAATATTTTTCCGCGAAGAAAGAAGAGAAAAGGACGGGCAGTGGTGGAGAGGGGGATGGGGCAGAAACGAGGGTGGGCGATGGTGTTTGAGGCAGGGAGAAACAGGGTACATTGGTGCACAGTTTACAAATTTCTCATAGTTTCTCACGTTTACAAACTTCCCATTGAATCGGTTGCCAGGCTTATATAGATTTAACATAACCAAGCAATCAACCCAACAGCATCACCTATAAATTTAACTTTTTCAACAAACAGTAAACTCAAATTATTGAAAATCTCAAATTGACAATGAAAACGATGAACTTCTACTTTCCTCCCATGCATAAACATAAGTACACGACACAGAAAAGCGAAAGCAATCAATCCAACATGGCCTGTAAATTGAAACTTGTGAACCAACACAATACAAACTACAGAAAACCTCAAATTAACAAAGAAAAGATCGTTTTGTTTCATCCATCCATTTATTTATCAATCCATATATAAATACAGGCACACAAAAATTAACCAATTCAGAACTGCGAAATCTACCGATTCAACCATAAAATTCCAAGTTTTACAAAACCATAAAGAAAACCGAAAGACAAAACCCACCTCTCAAACAGGCATGCATGAAGAAACGAAGTCTGAGAATGCCTCCTTGTAACAGATACTAAAACATACCCATGTAGTAATTGACTTTTAGTCCAAAATCGATTTTTTAGCAGAAAACTAAAGAGAATTTCATCAATAAAACAACAAGAACCAATCTTTATACACGAAAGCATGTTCGAAGATCCAAATTTAACAACAGCACATTTCACTTGCACCAAATCGCCGCCTAACAACCACACACCATCATCTAAGCCCAGCCACGCCATCTGGTGAAGATGGAAGAGGATAGAGAAAATAGAAGGGGAGAGGAGCATCACCTGCAGGGGAAGAAGAGGCATCACTTCTTCGCTGGAGAATGAGGTCGCCGGGAAAGCGCTGGTGAGTGTGGGGGGAGGGGAGAGAGGCGTCGGGGGAGGAGAAAAGGTCGGCAATCGGGAAAGGGGATGGACGGGGGAGGGTAGGTTTTTTGTTTTGTAGTGCGGCTCTCGCGGACACGGGCGGACACTGTAAATCCGATCTGAAATAAATTTTCGAGCGTATAATATATCAAAAAAATATTTAGATCCCAATTTCGATAAAGCCTACGGTCATTCAATCGTGTGGTCAGAATGCCTAATATTATATAAAATTATACTTTTAGTAGATGGTGTGATTAGTAATCCAAAATAAACGATTGAATTGAGCTTACATTGTGTTCGAACTAGGCTCTAGTAATTCGAAATTCGTTCAAACTTTATTCAAGATAAAATGAGTTTTAAATATGAATGCTCGAGCTCGACTCGAATATTTTTTATGTTGTTCGAGCTCGAGTTCAAGTCAGGGTTTTATATTCAGAACCGGTCAATTTGACTGTTATTTTTGAGTCGAGTTAGTTTCAGAACACATGTAATGAATTGACGCCAGTCGCGTATATGAGCTATGAGGGTCATGCGTACCCGAGTATATGATGATAATGCCTCAAACACAACATAATAGAATGAGTTATCAGAATATATGAGAGTATGCCAGTGATTTTTTTATTTTGATATATATAATGGATTGTAGAATTAATTTTAGGCCTTTTATCATGTCAGGACGCATTATGGGGCAGTTTGGGTAGGTTAATAGTTATAGAGCATGTCATTATAATGTTGTAGTGATTATTTTATTTTATGGGATTTTTCCCAATTTCATGGTTCACAAACATGAATTGGATTTGGGGTGTTACATTTGAATTGTTTAATTTTGATGGGCTAGAACTCAACTCGTTTGTGAGCTCGAAATCGGCTTGATTATAAAGTAGAAAGTAACTCACTTTAAAAAAATGCAGTTCAAGTCTTCAACTTGAATACCTCTGATCTAAGCTATTTTACTACTTTGTTATTATATTATATATAAATAAATATAACCAGTCATAATTAAACTTATTAGTATATATATATATATATATATAATATAAAGACTATATTATTGTATTATTTTATCGAGTTGAGTTTTAATTATAACTAAGTTGAACCAAGTAAAACGCTATTTTGCTCAAACTCGCCCTGAAGGATTTGAGTTTGAGTCGAGTTCGAGTTTGAGCATTTAAATGTGGAGTTTCGAGTTGAGTCGAACCGAGCCAAAAACCAAATACTTACAAGCTAGCTCGATCAATTAGCAGCTCTATATGAGATAGTGATAATAAAATTAATTAAATTAAATAAAAATACAAAATAAAATATAATAGCTAAATAAAAAGTTGAAATAAATATCAAATTCTTTTATTTTATTTAATTTCCCACTACACATCTAATTTTTAATTCATATGTGAAAAAAATTATAAAAAATACTCCACCTCTCATATAGGCTAAAAGCCGACCTTGATAGAAGATTATACAAAATAATAATTTATTTCATGTAATTATTATATATTTTATGTTAGTAAATGTATGTTGTTTTGTATTATTTATTTTATTTTATATGTTAATTAATTTAATTATTTTAATATTAAATAATTTTATTTTACGATATAATTTTTCCACATCATCAATTAACCAATTGCAAGTTTTACACAACATCGCTTATTGATGTTAGCTTTAAATGTGACTAAGTGATGCTTTTTAAAAAAATAAAGGGTTAAGTGATAATTGATTAAGTCTAAGGTAAGTGATAATTCTATTCATTCCACGAGGCTAAATTATATTTGTTCTAAAATCAAATTTAATGGAGCTTTTAAACAATGTTATTACAATAAGGCATGTTAGATCTGAGTTGCAAAAATCGGCTGATTCCACTCAGAATCGGCCGATTTAAATCGAATCGGAGGGTTTCCAATTTTAACAAAATAGCTAACTTGGTTTTCATGCGAATCGGCCGATTCCGACCGATTCGTGTTAGATTCTAGAATCGGCCCAAATCGGCCGATTTCGGATGACGGCGATAGACGGCGAGGGAGGATGAGGTGGCGATTGGGCGACCTGGGGGCTGGGCGGGGGGGGGAGGGGACGATTTGGAGGGGCGGAAAAGGGTGGCGAGGCGGAGCAGCGACAGGGCAAGGTGGCGGGCATTGGGGGGTGGGGGCAATGGGGCCGAAGCAAGAAGGGGTTGGCGGTGCCGGGCAAGGCAGGGGGTGTAGGGCTAGGCAGGGGAACAAGGATGGCAGGGGGCGCAGAGGGGGGCTAGGGCTAACAGGCAGGGCAGGGACGGCGACAGGGAGGGACGGGACAAGGCTGGCAGCGGGAGGCGGGGTGCACCGGCAACGACGGGGAAGGAGGGCAGGGAGGTGGGAGAGAATAGGGGAGAAATAAAAGAAATATCCATGGCATTCTCGTAATTAAAACTTGATTCGTATATGATTCGAGTCAAAAATAATAACTAATTTTAAATAATTAAAAAAATACCAAAAAAGATAATGCATACCATAATATCAAAATGACATATTCTTAACTAATAACCTACCGATTTTGATTAAATTAAAAATTTTATATAAGACTAATTTAGAACGATTCAACTAAACTAATTATTGACTGATTTAGACCAATTTGATCTGATTTAGTGACTTTGTCAAAAATTGATTCCGATTCTGATTCTAATTTTTACGACTGTATATCAGACAAAGAGATTTTTACTAGGGACGTACCGGATTGGTTTTTTCTTGTTTTGAAAAAAAGGCCAAAAAGTACGGCAGAAGCACCTGTCCTTGCTTCTATGCGCTAGCCATTGAATACCGTTAGATCTAGTGAAATCTAACGGCCACGATAGTAGTTAAAAGATTCCCATGCCCCTCTTCCCTTCCTCCTTCCATCTTTCTCTGATAAGATACTTGTGAGTTCCTCTTTATAATCTTCCAGATTAAAATAAAATTTTAAAATTTTGATCAGGAGTATAGATAACACGATCAATTGAATCGACTTCAAATGATACTTCTTGTTATTTTTAAACAATGTCTCTTCTGTTTTTTGTTTTTTTCTTCTAATGCATAAAGTTGTGGACTTTGAAGGAAGAATTTTGCTCTAAAACTCTAATGAATGGAGCATCAGGGACGAGTTTTTCATTCCTCGAGCGGATGAAGATTTGGCAAATGGGTTAGTTTGCACATGTGTGAGCAATTATCACTCCAATTGAAAGATAGTTGCACTGGTAGCATAGTTGCAAAAATTGTAATTAGTTTTCGAAGGAGTCACTGAATCAGATCGAATTGGTCAAAAATCGATTCAGTTGAATCAGCTCAAATCGGTCTAATAGGTCATATATAATAATTTAATAACTCATAAAATAAATATATAAAAATTAAGTATTGATGTTACTTTGATATTATTGTATGTATTATATTTTATGACATTTTATGATATTTTTTGGATTTTTTAAAATTATTTAGAATTAGTTATTATTTTTTACTCGAGTCACAGTCGAGTCAACTTTTAATTAACAGAACCCATTCCTTCACCCCTGCTGCCACTGTCGGTGCTGTCCTGCCCTGCCTCCCCAGCCAGCCCCGCCCTATCCCTCCTCCTTGCGCCTCTGCCTCGCCCTGCCACCCCTTCCAATTCCCCCAACTCATCACCCGGCCAGCCTAGCCATGCCCATGTTAGCCCCGCCCCATCCCCCTCCTTGCGTCTTTGCCCCGCCCTCCACCCCGTTCCCGTCTGCCTCAACTATCCCATATGCATGGGCGGCAACAGACTAACTGAGGGAGGTGGAGAGAGTAGTAGAGGTAGACGGTGAGAGAGTAGAGGGGTAGGTCAGGGAAGGGGTAGTGAGAGGGAGAGTAAGGGGGTCATTGTAAATGTTTAATTTTTATTTTGCCTATATATAAATAATTTATTTAATATAAAATTATGGGTATTTTAATAATTTACATAAAACCAATTACATCTCCGATTCGATGTCAATTTTTAATTGGATCGCATCTAATCCAATTTAAATCAGCTGATTTCAAGTAAAATTGGCCAATTTTTCCATTTATGACAGGAAGTTCATGCTATTGTGAAAAAAATATTATAAGAAGTATAAAATTGCATTTTCACGACATTGTGAATCTCAATATGCTCCGATTCGTCGCCCTCAAAACTAAAATAAAAAATAAAAACTCCCCACCCGCATCCCGACCGCCGCTGGAAGATCCTCCCGACGCCCAAACATCTCTACCCCAGAACCAGGATCTGCCTGCAGGCAGCCAGATCCGCCATTGGCGGTAAAAATTTTTTTTAAAACAATTGTTCGCCGAGAATCCATCCCTGATGGCAGTGGGTAGGGTAAGGACGAAGGGAAGCGACGTCGGTGAACATGACGGGGAAGAAATACTGTCATTCCCAGTTTTTTTAGAAGAGGCTGCTGTAATCAGTTAGAAGATCATCCACTTTCTGTTCAGTTCTGTGCACCAAAAACATGATTAAACGAGCTTTTAAAATATGGGCTTGCCTATATGTATTAATTGGGCCATGAATAAATAATAGAATGGGCTTTGGGTAATTTTAATTCGAATCAATTAATTTGGGCCGAATAAAATATTTACATACAGGTTCCAATGCACGCAAAAGAGCGCTGTAGAAGCTAAATTCTATCAAAAATTATAAAATTGCAATGGTAATCATTCAAAAATACTTAGAAATAATATTGACAACTATAAAGTGAGAAAGGCGCTTTTCGAAAATCTACACATGCTATTACAAAGTTCAAAAGATTGATTTATTTTTTATTATTTTTTAAATGTTTGAACAAAATTCCCTCGATAAATGTAGCTATCAAATATTATTTTATGAGATGTGTATTCTTTTTTATAATTGTAACAAAAAATAAAACTTTGTACCAATTTTTATGGAAATAAATGTAGCTATCAAATATTATTTTATGAGATGCGTATTCTTTTTTATAATTGTAACAAAAATAAAACTTTGTACCATTTTTTATGGAAATTTCATATACAATTTTATATTTCAATCAACGTAAACTTCTTATTATTGATTTTCAAATAAACCTTGAATGAAATTTGTTATTTGCCTTTCTTTTGTTCATAGAAGAATATATAGATTTTTTTATTATTATACATGGAGCAAATTTAGACCAAATTTCTACAATTACAAGGATGGAAAGACAATCATCAACCAACCAATAGAAGGATAGGCATAATCACATAATTCTATTGAGAATTTTTTATAAAAAAAACGTGAATTTTTTTCATATCATCAAATAGTAGGAAAATCTGGCCTATTTTTCATATCATCAAATTGTAGGGAAATCAGGTTTAATTACCAAAAGGGAGAGGGGGAGGAGGAAGAGAGAATACAAATTGTCTAAAAAATGTTCACTTAAAAAATTAAAATAAAATAAAAAATATATAACAAATAATTTTTTTAACCAAGGCAGGATTGGTTTGCCTTGACTGCCCTAGGTCTTGGGGTAGCCTGATCCAGTCACCTAGGTCTCGGGGTGACCGAACATGGCTACCCGTAGCCTAAGGGTGGCCGGATCCAACCACACCTAGGTTATCATTTAAAAAAAAATTCAATGATTAGCCGGCGACCACCTATGGTGGCTAGTTAGAAGACTGGATCTAGAACTAGATAGTGCCGACCCTATCCACATATCTAGCTATATGGCTATGAGACGACCATATCTAAAACTAGATCTAGCCACCTGTGCCACTGCTACTAGCTAAGTATTTAGAAATAAGTGGGGATGGCCAAATTTGACACCGCGGTTTATAAAAAAATTATTTTAAAAAATAAAAGGATAATTTTAACATTATAATAAATATTTTTAATTTTATGATAATTATATATGATTTCAAGTATATGAAAAACATTTTTCTAAATTCTAGTTAAAAGCTCCTCCATTGAAATGTTTGGTTGTAATATAAAATTTCAACAAAATTTATTTTTTGACAAAATTATAAAAATGACACAGCACACCAAATGATATCTGTTGTATAATATTATATTTAGAACATTTTATAGTAATTTTAAAATAAAAAAATAATATTATCAATAGTAGACCCTCTTGTGTTAGAGAAATTTATAAGAGTCATTGAATTAAAAGAATAGTTGAATAATAAAAATAACTTTGTCAAAGTTAAAAAACATATAGAGCCAATATTTGGTTGTCATATAAAATTTTAACAAAATTTATTTTTTGACAAATTATAAAAATGACTGCAGCACATTAAATGATATCTGTTGCATAATATTATATTTTAGAACCTTTTATAGTAATTTTAAAAGAAAAAATTAATATTATCAATAGTATACACTCTCGTATCGCTACATTTATAAGAGTCATTAAATTATAAGAATAGTTAAATAATAAAAATAACTTTTTTAAAGTTAAAAAATATATAGAGCCACTGAACGACTATGTTTTAATATAGTTAATATTCTCAGTGGTTGTTAATGTCTCGACTATACTAAACCTTTTAAATTTTAAAGGAGCTTATCTTTAATATTTAATATGTTTTAGTTATTTATTATAACATTCAGTCAACTATAGCTAAGTATTTTTTTAAAAATGACTAGCAAAGGCAAGAGCGGTCAAATTTAACCACTCACAGTGGTGGCTACATTACTTATAAAAAAAACTAATTTTTAAAAATAAAACAATAATTTTATCATTATAATAAAATTTTCTCTTTTATAATAATTATATATGATTTCTCGGTATCTAATAATATGAAAAACCTTTTCTTATATTCTAGTAAAAGCTTTTCCAGAGAAACATTTGGTTGTCATATAAAATTTTAATAAAATTTCTTTTTGATTAAAATTATAAAAATGACGCAACACACCAAATGATATCTATTGCATAATATTATATTTTGGAATTTTTATGATAATTTTAAAAGAAAAAATTAATATTATCAATAGTAGACACTTTTGTGTTAGCGACGTTTATGGAATCATTAAAATAAAAGAATAATTGGATAATAAAAATAACTTTGTCCAAGTTAAAAACATATAGAGTTAATAAACAACTAGATTTTAATGTCGTTAATATTCTCGTATTAAGGGTAGTTGTTAATGTCTCAACAATATTAAACTTTATAAATTTTAAAGGAGTTTACCTTTAATATTTAATGTATTTTAGTTGTATTTATTATAATCTTTGGCCAACTATAGCTAAGTATTAAAAACTTTTTTTAAATGACTATGGATAGCAAGGCAGTCAAATTTGACCACCTGGAATGGTGGCACCATTATTTATAAAAAAACTTATCTTTAAAAATAAATGGATACTTTTATCAGTATAATAAAATTTTCTCTTTTATGATAATTATATGTGATTTCCCACTATCTAGTAAAATAAAAAATTTTTCATATATTTTAGTAAAAAGCTCTTATAATAAAATATTTGGTTGTAATATAAATTTTCAAAAAAATTATTTTTTAACTAAAATTATAAATATAACACAACTTACCAAATTATATCTATTGCATAATATTAAATTTTGGAACCTTTTATAATAATTTTAAAAGAATAAAATTACTATTAGTAATAATACACACTTTCGTGTCAACGACATTTATAGAGTCATTAAATTAGAAGAATAGTTAAAAAATAAAAATAACTTTGTCCAAGTTAAAAATATATAGAGCCGTGTAATCTAGCTGAATGACTAGATTTTAATGTCACTGATATTCTCTTATTATGGATAGTTGTTAAAAAAACCTTTTAAATTTTAAAGGAGTTTACCTTTAATATTTAATATATTTTAGTTGCATTTATTATAAGTATTTTAAAAAACACTCTTTTTAAAAATGACTATCGATGATAGGGGTGGTCAAATTTGACAACTAGTTGTGGTTATATTATTTATAAAAAAACCTATTTTAAAAAATAAAAGGATAATTTTATCATTATAATAAAATTTTCTCTTTTATAATAATTATATATGATTTCCCAGTATCTAGTAATATGAAAAACCTTTAACTATATTTTAGTAAAAAACTATTTTAATGAAATATTTGGTTCTAATATAAAAATTGAAAAAATTTCTTTTTTTGACTAAAATTATAAAAATAACGCAGCTTACCAAATGATATATGTTGCATAATATTAAATTTTGGAACCTTTAATGATAATTTTAAAAGAAAAAAATTAATATTATAAATAATAGTCACTTTTGTATCACCGACATTTATGAGAGTAATTAAATTAAAATATAGTTGAAAAATAAAAATAGTTTTGTTTAAATTAAAAATATATAGAGCCGAGTAATTTAGGTGAACGAATAGATTTTAATGGGATTAATATTCTCAGGGTGGTTGTTGATGTCGATATAATTAAACCTTCTAAATTTTGTAGGAGTTTATGTTTAATATTTAAGATATTTTAATTGTATTTATTATAACGTTAATTTCAACATTTTCAAACAAAACGTCTTGATCCTTTATGTTTAATATTTAATATATTTTAATTGTATTTATTATAACGTTAATTTCAAAAATTTCAAACAAAACGTCTTTATAACGATGCACTGAACCAGATACTATAAATCCTTCCACTTCCAACATGGAACCATCCGTGTTCAAAACACCCCCGCCACCTTTCTCGTCCCTCCTTATTCCTCCCTGGTTCCTTCTCTGTTGACTCCATTGGCGCCCTCCGCCTTCTTCGTTTCGCGGCGGGGTTTGCGTCGCTTGTTGTATCTGCAAGTTCTTGTTTCACTGCGTGAGATGGTCTCTGTTCCGACCGCCGGCGCCCGAACTGCCGCCTGGCCTTGCCGTGTGCGCAAGACTATTCTTTCAATTAAAGAGATTGTGGGAGACCATTCCCATTCCGACGCGGATATCTACTCGGTTCTCAAAGAGAGCAATATGGACCCAAACGAGACAGCTCAGAAGTTACTTAAACGAGGTTAGTGCAGACCTTGGTGTGTATATATATATATATATATATATATATTCGTGTTCTTCTTCCATATCATCCGTTCTATGTTTACTTTGCAGATCATTTTCGCGAAGTCAAGAGGAAAAAAGACAAGAAACAAGAGGTACACCATCACAAATTTTCTCAACTATTACTCGGTGGAAGATCCTTGAATTTTTGTATGCAGAGGTTATTTTAGTAAAAGTGCTGTTTGTTCTATATTTTTCTGGGATAGCTTCTCCTTGTGGTTCTTCGTTATTCTTAAAATTGGTACCCTCTTTACATTATATGCCTTCAGGTTTAGCTATATACCTCTTAAGATTTTTTTTGTTCATTCTGTTTTTGGGCTATTTATGCTGTTTATCATTTTTTTCATCTTATTTCATTTCATGATTGTGGTTAATGAATATCGAGGTCTTTCATTAGCTTACACATACAGTGCAGCTTGCCATGTGCCATTTTTTTACTAAATACTTCGTTTCCGTCTCCCAAAACTGATATAAATGCTTCCTTTTAGAATTTATGGAACAATGCTTATTCTGAGTCTAGAAATTTGTATGGGCACGCTAAGCCAGTGGCTAAGCCTCAGAATAAGTCGGATCGCCATGACCGCATAGGTATGCACATAATGCTTCTCGTGGTAAGCTAGGCAACAGTGATCTGGCATCTTTGTATACACAGTTTGGTGAAATAATTTTATGTTGACCATTCTCCTCATTTTTGCTACATCTGTTGCTCCTCTCACTGAAAATTATGAGAGCTTTTTTTATACAGCTATTAATCGTGAATTTCGGGTAGTGACAGACAATAGAGTCAATCAAAAAGTAGATGAAAAGTCGAGGAGTGCATCTCAGACCAATTTTGACCAAGTAGCTACAGATTCTTCTGC
This sequence comes from Piper betle, assembly GCA_033002965.1. Lineage (NCBI taxonomy): Eukaryota > Viridiplantae > Streptophyta > Magnoliopsida > Piperales > Piperaceae > Piper > Piper betle. Next base: position 10,741 of record JAURVB010010094.1, on the reverse strand, counting down.
AAAAAGGTGACTATTTTTGTTCTGACTGCCCGTTATATCAAACTTGGTCATTTTTGTGTTAAATTTATTGGAGGTCAACATTTTTTTTTGTTTCTATTAGGTGGTTACTGGTTGTGGACATTGGAGTTGTCAAATTCATTTATCTGAATATTTAGATTTTTGAAGGGCTTTTATCTTAAAGATGGTTACTGCTTGTTATTAGATTTCAATAGCATATGAATTCTTTAGAGACAGCTGACAAGTGAATCTCATTTTAATTCTGAACTTGTGGCCGTAGTTTCTCTGTCTCTAAATAATTGTTCGTTGAGACATATTTTTGGTATGGATGCATGTGTTAAATGACAAGTCCTTTGCTTGAAATGTATAAGAATTTATAGCGTGAAATGTCAATGACATCTACAAACTAAAGAAAACATGGAACCGTCAAAATTTTGTTACCTGTATAATACCTGAGCTCTTCACTGGATACTATTTTTGGAGTGTATTTGGCTGCATACTTGAAGTTTGCTACCTAAGAGCCAGAGCTAATCATACTGTTGATGTACAGGAAATTCTTTGATGGCTTGTAATTGTAAGACATAAAATCGATTGTTCTGGACTTAAAGTAGATATATGTATAGAAGATCAACATGACAATTAAATTTTATCTCTGTAGGTTTTCCACACTAATAAGTAAGCAGAAGCGCACTGATGCAAGAAGCTCCGAGCTTCAAGTACCTTTACGTGGGGCTAGTGAAACACAAAAATCGGCCTCCAGCTATGCCATGAATACTCGCAAACAACTCTTGGTTAAAGAAAAGAACGCAATAGTTTCAAGGCCGTGTCTGCGGCTAGTGGGGCAGAGATTCACCAATTCTTCACCAGCTACTGCATCAGCATCAAGTAAATTTGTTGTTTGTGTTAATTCCAAATCTTCTGATGCAGTTCATGTAGCATCCTCCAAGTCAAGACCATCTGAAAGTATTGGTGCCATCAATCGCAAGGTTGGTGGTGTTGGTGTCCGACAACAGGCTGCTCAAAATTCGCTGCCTCACTCTGTGGCTTACAGTAGTACTTCTGTTGCACCAGGTTTAAGACAACAGGGTGCAGTACGGTCAGAGTTTGGGCGCACAACTACACCATCTACCGCATCAGCGTCAAGTGAATCTGTTGTTGGCGTTAATTCTAAATCTACAGATCCAGTTCACGTGCCATCTTCTAATTCAAGACCATCTAAAAGTGTTGATGCTATCAAGCGCAAAGTTGGTGATGTTGGTGTCCGACATAAGTCTGCACAAAATTCACTGCTTCACTCTGCACCTTACAGTGGTACTTCTGTTGCATCTGGGATAAGAAAATATGGTGTAGTACGGTCAGTAGTTTTTGGGCGGACAACTACAGTACCCAGGATGAATGACCAATCAAATCAGGCTGCTGCAAACCAGACTTCGACTGCAAATGTCGGTCATAACAAACATTTTTGGGCAAACCATCGAAATGGGAGAATTCACCAGCAAGCTACAGGTCATCAAAAAGGTGTCTTTGATTTTTTTTTACTGGTACTTAATGAGAGTAACTTCAGTTTCTGTCCAAATTAATGAGTTAGAGGAGGATGTCATTTTTACAATTTGAGGCACTGGTAACTGGTACATGTAATAGTTAATCAGTTTTACCACATAAATTTGTGATTTTACACAGACCTTTACTGCTGGTATAATGCAACGGCAGGAAAAGTCCGTAAAAATCACAAATTATGAAAGGACTATTTGATTTAAAACCAATTAACTATCACATGAACCAGTTACCAGTAGCACTTCTAGTCACTTAATCATATGGAAAAGGTTATGAAAGGACTATTTGATTTAAAACTATTTATTTATAAACCGACAACCTATACTATTCTTCCAAATTGTCTTGTTGATGGGACATTAGCATGTTCAAATTTTAATGGCCTAATCTATATGAAAGTGCCCACTTCTTGTTATAAGGTCCCCTAGTTTGTTCAAAATTTTATTTTTTATGTTAAAAAACATTATATTGTAATTGCAAAATGCTTGTTTCTATAATTGCATCAGCAGGAGGCTGTATTTACTTTATACTTCCTCCAATCTTTCTATTTAGTTAAAAGACATCTAGACTCAACTTTGGTCTCGTGCTACCTATCAAGAATTGATATGAATAGTGCTTTGTTTTTTCTGCTCCATCTTTTAGCTTCACAGCCTAACAAGGAGTCGAAGCTTAAGTCATCTCAGAAGTTGAATGTACCTGATCTCTCTGTTCCTGGACAATCTGATTTATCTTCATCATTACCTTCTCATAATTCTTCTGAAACAAGGATGGAAGCTTCGGTTTTGCCTGAGAAATTTGCCCAAATTAATGTGTCGAGTGAGGATCATGTAATTATACCACAACATCTTCAACTGCCAGAAGTTGAGAAGTCCCGCTTCCTTTTTGGGAGCTTTGGCATGGAGCTTGACTTATGTAATAGTTCTACTCCGGGATTGGAATCGTTCAGTGATGCACATGAACATGAAAATGAAGCTGCTATGAGGTACATATCTTTAGGGTGGATGACCAATTTACTGTTTGAATTATAGGCTATTTACTTTCGTAGTACAACATAAGGATATCAACCATCCTAGAAAGGCCGACGGGGCTTTTTGATTGCTCTTTTCACTTTTTATTTGCATTATTGTTAAGGATATAAATTTCAAACATTTTCTCGTGCTGTAAGTATAGAAATCGATCAATTAATTTATTTTGACTGGGAGCATCTAGTATTTGGTTGCTACGTATGCTCTCTAGGTGCACACATTCATCATTTTTTTGATGTGGGAAAGTTTTTTATATTATGGATTAGACTATGCAGGAAGATTTTTGTGTGTATCTATGAAGCTTCCAATTATTTCCATGAGTTTTTTGTGCCTTGTATAAGTATGATTGATATTCTTGCATATTGCTGTAGGATTTCCAATGCAAATGCCTCAATTCATGATAATTATGATGGTGGAGTGGTCTCAATTGAAGATGACGTAAGAAGGTCTGGATCTGAATCTCTTGGATCAGATGTTTTTGTGGTGGGAAACAAACATGATAAAGGTTCTGCTAGTCCTCCAAACCTAAATGATTATTCAGAGATTGGTCTTGTTCAAAGTTCAAGGCCTGCAAGTGATCATTTTAAGCTGCAGCTAGAGGCAAATAATAATACTTTGCCTAACTTTTCGGTGAGTCAGCTTGATGAAGCTTTCACTTTCTCTCTTTACAAACATTCTTATTATTTTAATTGAATCATATAAAACTGTCTGTCATCTGCATGCTCGAATAAACAAACCTTGTGAATTTTTGTGGATCAGGAATATGACTCTCAAATCACGTATGATATGCTGTATTTTAAACCAACGCTAGATGATAACATGCGGCCAGGTTTACCTTCTCCAGAAGAGGTAGAAAAATTAGTAACAGCACTTTTTCATCATTAATCTAAATTTATGTACGATAGTAATTTGGTATTTAAGTAGTTGGAGACTGATAATCCTTCTTGGTTATTTGGCAATTTTGTCATTTTTTATTTTTATTTTTATTTTTTTGCAGGCTTTTGGTTTGCACTCTATAAATGGTGGACCTGCTTCTTTGCTTTCAGCAAATTTGGTACAGCAGCAGCATTCAATATGCCAAATGTACCCACAAGTCCATATTCCTCATTTTTCCAATTTCATTCCGTATCGTCAAGTCAACCCTCCAGTTTATGTCCCACCAATGGCTGTTCCTGGCTTTTCAAGCAATCTTGCTTATCACCACCCCACAAATGGCAATAACTACCTTGTTTTGCCAAGGGTTAGCTCTCATCCGTCCACTAATAACTTAAATTATGCTCCATCACAAATTAAGGGAGCACCTGTTGGAGGTCCTGCCAGTTACGGAAATTTTACAAATCCACATGTATACCCAATTGGCACTTCCAGTAATATGGGCTCTACTGACCTTGAGGATGTATCAAGGATCAAATACAAAAATGGAAATATGTTTGTGCCAAATCTGCAGGTGAGTTTACTGAACAAACTATTTTGTCGATGGAAGTTCAATATTTTGGCAAAATTGTCAGTAGGAAGTAGTGTTTTTTATGGATTGTTGCCTCTATTCAGCCTTGTAGAGATGGCTGTTCAAATGAATGCTGGTTTGACCATATTGCTCAGATGAAGAGCATTTTTGTGGAGTTATGGAAAGATTCCTTAATTTGAGAAAATAACTGTTCCATTGTTATTATTCTACTGACATTTTTATTACTGAATCATTCAAAGTAAATTGTTTCTGATTGAATCAGGTGGATACATCGGAGATTTGGATTCACACTTCTAGAGAGCTTTCTAATATGCAGTCCGCACCATATTATAACATGTCTGGACAGGCTCCGCATGCTGCATTTCTGCCATTTTCTGGTCCATCCTCAATAATTAATACGCCCACGGTGCAATCAGCTCACTTGCCATTCCCTGGTTTGTGCCACCAGCCACAGTTCACGACCATGTCGAATCCACATCCTCTAGTACATCCACAGATACAGGCCATGGGCTGTAATCTTCCTGTATCTCAGATGGGGGCTTACCAGCAATCTCAGCCAAATTGGAGGACATATTTCTGAAGTAATTCTGCTTAAACTTAGATAAAATGAGAAACATTTGGTATAGGTGGTGGTTCTTTTTTAGTCTTTGATCTGTATCACCCTGAGAATTTTAATCCTTGACAACAGTGTCAATCTATTGATATCTTGGACGAAATGTTTATTTATCAATGTTGTTTTGAATTATCTTTAAAACTGGACTGGACCAGCCTGTCTGACTTTGGTATATCGGGGGTTGAAACCAAATCCAGTCTCTTTTAGCAGACCATCATTATACTTCCCTATATTGGGTATTTACTTGGTTTTCGGCTGAACCTGGGAAAATCGTTAGCTGAACCGGGGGAAATTGGGGCAAGGGAACTCCAAAAACCGGTTCAAGGACGTTCGAACCGCTTTTGGGAAGAATCTAGCTTAATTACTAAATTTTACTTAGTGAAACTTGATGTGGGTGCTTCTTTTGTGTTAGAGCTTTTGAACTCAGTGTTAAGTCGAGTTTAAAGAATTTACTGGTTAAGTGTGTCGTTTATGCTGCTAAAATCAAGTTTAATGAAAGTAATTTCCAAAGCAGCTTAATAAAAAGTTGGACCCCTGATTTTGTCTCAGTTGGGTCTGCTGGCTTTCTTCGGTTCTGGCCTCTTTACGGCGAACTCATGGGCGTGCTTGGAATTCATTGTAATTGAATCCCTTGATTTTATATTTTAGGTTAAAATTTTTTGCTTTTTAGAAGCTGGATCAGTTGACTCTACTTTCGAAAATTTTCTCAAAACTTGGAAGTTTTGTGATATTTGATGATTATAAAGAAATAATGTTAACTTTTTGCGTGACTGTTGGAAGCACAAGCAATATTTTCCTTGTCTCGTTCTCAAATATTAGAATGTAAGTTGTAAGTGATATTTGGTGAATTAAGTTTACTTTACTCTCGTAGTGGGCTGAATTATTTTGATTTGTTTTTAAGGTGATATTTTAATATTATTTTGAGTTGGCATTAAGCAACCTCTTTAATTATTTATATAAATGAATGAAATTGCAGATTTTACGTTAGTAAATGGTTAATAATATTCAAAATTATCCCATTTCCCTCTATTTGATGGTTTCAATGTAAGGTTCTCATATCTGAATGAAAATTTGTAGCTTGTGTGGTGATAATTATATTAAAATTCATTTTTCATATTGCATGCAAAATCAGGCAACTATGGACTATAAACAAAGTGTTTAGTTGGAGCTACTGATACAATGGCATTGCCAAAAGTCAAATCTACCCGGTTATTTAAATCGTATTGTCTAACCATCACTTTCATCTAACCAGCTATTTATATCATAGTCTTATTTTAAAAAAATTAACAGCAATATGTTCTCATGTAATAATGTTCGTAGTCTAATAACCCATGTTATTTTTATTAATAAGTATTAACTCGAGCTGATTTTTTTTCTAAAAGAAATAAAGGCAACAGTGATTGTAATATACTCTCAAGTCCGAAGCCCCGGTCACATGTATTTATTACGGAAGAGCATAATTTTAAATATTATACCGTTTACCATACCTAATTTATGGCAAGTACAAGGTAGGGGTAGGGTATACTTGGTTCACCCAGTTGATTTTAAAATTATAAATAAAAATTTTTATTATATATTAAAAAATATTTTGTCATAAACATTTTATTAAATAATAGTTGCACTAATGAGATTTTTAATAAAAAACCAAATTTTATAAAAATTATATATTTAAAAATCGGGTATGAATTAAAATAGTACAAAAAGTTAAACCATACCGGATTGGACGGTGGTATGCGATAAATTGGGTATAATTGGGCGATATAATAAGGTATTTAAAATAATGGGAATGAGCATTTATCGGTTTGTTTTCAAACCAAATTAACCGAATAACATTTATCGGCCAAATTTTATAATTGAAATGAATAGAATTATTTCCAAAACCGAATCAACCAAACCCACGTATTTTTGTTTTTATAAAAAATAAATTTGTTTTGTTATTTAATAAGTATCATTATTTTAGTATATATAATCATTTAAAAAATAAAATTGAATGTATATTGAAAGAACATGAACATGAATATGACTAACTGTATCCAAACTCATTTAAACAATTCTTCCCCCAAAAGACATCGACAATACTATTCCTATTCTATAAGAAGTAAGGATGGGAATGGGGAGGGAATGTATCATTTGAAGCTGTAAAACCCGTGATTTGAGTCAAAGTTTTATACTTGTAAACTTGTTGGTTCAACTGTAAGTTCAAGCCGAGTCAGTTTCAAACACCTGTGTTGAGCCGAGGTTAGTCACATGTATAAGCCATGAGGGGTCACATGGACCTAAGTATATTATGATAATAGCAGTAGTACAATAAGAAAATGAGTTATTAGAATATATAATAATATATCAGTTTATTTTTTATTTTATATAGTAGACCGTGAAATTAGATTTAGGTGACGCATTAATTAGTATCTTGGGTGGTGAACATGTCATTCATGTTAGGAAACTATTATTTTATTTTATGGTATTTTATTATATTATATTTTGTATTTTTTGAAGTTTATTTATTATTGACTCGAGTTTGGAGTTAGCCAAATTTTTATTACAAAAATGCCCCAAGCACGTATGAATTCTTCCCCGAGTTTCCACGCCATCCTTAACTTATTCTTTCCCTTCCTTCCTCCAGATTCATGCTGATAGCCACTGGCCTCCCTTCACCGGCGACCGGTCCCACTGGCGCCGCCATGCCCAGCCTCCCGTCCTCCTTCCTCCCTACCCGGAGCGCCGTTCGTAGCATGCTGTTGCTAGCTACCTTTCACAACCCATCTCCGTTCTCCACCATCCAGACCACCCCCTACCATTGCTGTCCTGTCCTCCTTCCAGATTCTGTTGGTGCACCCTCATCGCTGGATTTTCTCATCATCACCGCCGCGCCTCGCCATCGTGTCCATCTCTGGCCTCCCCTCATCGTCACCACCAGGACCCGTCGACGATCGCCCCAGGCTGAGCCACTCTCCTCTCAGTCTCTCTTAACCAACCCTGACATTGCCCTAGCTGGGGCTGTTTTGAGCCGCTGCGAGGTACGCCCATGGCCAGCTCCCTTCCGCAGGGTCATTTTCTTCCGGCCGTCTCCTCCCCACTAGACCATTCTCCTCCTTGTCCTTCATCCCCCATGTCATGGCTTATCTGCTGATTTCTGGTGGTCTTCGTTGGTGGTTGTCGCCGGTTTGCAGGAACAGCTCCGGTCAGGCCTCCCGTACCCAAGTTGCGCACCCTAATCCAGCCCTAGCCGAGTCCACCCTCGGTCGAACTATGGCCATGCTGATGCAGTCGCGATCATACGGACATTGGGTATATATCGCTGCTGATTTGATTTAGATTATTTTATTTTATGATTATGAATGTTATTGCATAATTAATTGATGAAAACTTGTATGTTGCCGAGAATTAGGAAAATGTGAAGATATATTTAATTTAGTTCTAAATGGTATAAGTTAATTATGGTATTAATTGTGATGATCATGTTGTAAACTTAAATTCTATTCATGTCGACATTAGGTATATGTTCTTACTCATTGATTTGATTTTAGTTCATGATCATGGATAGCATAGCATGATTAAATTATGATAATTGATATGTTATAACATCAAATTAGAGAAAAAATGAAGTTAAGTATGAATTTTTACAAACGGTGTAATTTGATTGATAGTTAGTTGGGATGGTTAAATATGAGTTGTTTGCATGGAAATGCTTTAAGGGATAACATTGGGGAAAATTATATAGGAAATTGGAAGTTAATTTGTGCTAAGGCGTTGTTAAGCATAATTGATTGCGAATGTCATGATTAAAGTATAAGTAAAAACCTTAGATTTTCTTTATTAGGGCAATATGTGAATTAGTGATTAATAGGAATATTGAGTTGAACATAACAAGATATATATGGTGTTGGATTATGGATGGAATCATGGATTATTTTATCACAAATCAGAATGATGAAACGTTGAATTCATGATTTAAATCAATATTACCCAGTAAATTAATAGATTGTAATTGGAATGGATGATTAATTCGTGTTAGTATAGGTGTTGTTGTTTCGTTATATATGTGTATGTGATTCTATTGATGATGTAAGTAATTTGATTGAACTGATCAGGATATGATTGGAATTATAATTACATGCATTAATATCATATATGTATCACATAGCTAGAATAGACGTTAGTATTTAGTTGTGATGTGTAGATACAGAGTAGGAGTTCGCCACCTAGGCGCGTGACTTTGCTTGAAGCTTCTACTAGGTCTATTTATGACTCCCCTCTAATTTATTACTTTATTCTGTGTGATTTGAATTATTATTTGTAGAACGTGTTAAGTGGTGTTTTATCAGATCCTACTTAACTCGGACAATTTAGTTGAATAGTTTTATGGATTAATAATCCTTGAGGATGATATTCCTCGAGTATGATTTTAAAAACAAGATCCACTACAAATTGCCTTTGTGCTAGGCTTTTTATATAAATCCCTTCTCTGGCTTATATATATAATTTTATTGAGTTTTTAGTGAGACGAGAAATGGTGAAACCGACTCACATGTACCATGAGTGTACGTACTGGTCACAATGTACTTTAGATTAGTGAGAGGGTTGTTCCATTCCCGAAGGATCTTGACAACTTCACATTTTAAATTCTTCACACCCGGAGAACGTAGAGGTTTATGAGTAATGTTTAGTATAATGCACATCTAGACTTGTAGTTCAAAGGGTACTGAAGGTGATTACCTGAAAGTATTCGGCTTTCATGCTCAGGGCCAAGAGATAAATGGAGGATAGGAGAGGACTTAAGATATACTGGTAGTCCTAAGGGATCAAAAAATAAAAAAATAACGAAAGAAGTGTCAACAGACCAGTTAGTTTAGGATGTTATCGAGTTTGCAACCTAGTGGCTCCCCAGTAAATGCCCTTACCAGAGTTCAAAAAAGATATATGTTGTTTTATTTAAAATGAGAGTCCGCTCTCATTTGCTAAATTGTTATAGTTTTTTTGGATCAATAACACTAGTTACTGATGTATTTTTATTATATGTAGTTGATAATCAGGATATGGATGTGGCAGCCTAAGCAGAGGAGCAACGATATCTCTTGCACACACACCCATTGATGTTAGAATGCTTTGCTGCTGTTTTTTATTGATGATAAAATGCTATGATAAAACGATGCAATGACATGATTTGTGTTAATGAACATAACAATTACTACCCACATGATATAATTTTGATTATGAATAATATCATAATGATATACATAGTGAAGATATTTTAATTTGAATGTGATCACATATGAGTGAAGACCCACTTCAATTAGGTAAGATGAAGGTAAATCTGCACTCGAGTCAAGACTCAACACAAGAATGAATTATACAGTTAAATGAAAGTCTTGCGTGAACGTTATATTAAATATTTATATTGTCTATAACCAGATAGGGTGGCCCTTATTGTACTTTCAAGGGACACTCATGTCCGTTTTATTTTAGGATTTATTGATTCTTATCATAATTGATTGGTTTTGGTTGTGGCTTGAGTGACATAGTATTTATGTAATATCATGTTAGGATTTTTTTGCATTCCATACATGCATAACAAAAAAATTATCTTCCCTTTTAAGATACCGAGAGTAGGTCTATTCGAGTTAGTCGACTTAATTGGATAACCCATAACATTTTGGTTCTGTTCACGAGTGAGTTGGATTTGGAATGTTACTGTAAAACCCACGATTCGAGTTAGGGTTTTATATTCAAAACCGGTCGGGTCGACCATTATTTTTTTCGAGTTGAGTCAGTTTCAGGACACGTGTACCGAGCCGATGCCAGTCGCGTGTATGAGCTATGAGGGTCATGCGTACCTAAGTATATGATGATAACGTCATGAACACAACATAACAGAATGAGTTATCAGATATATGAGAGTATACCAGTCATTTTTTTTATTATTTTTATATATAGTGGATCGTAGAATTAGTGTTAGGCCGTTTACCGCGTTAGGACGCGTTCGGGCAGTCTGGGTGGGTTGTTAGTCATAGAGCATATCATTATGATTTTTTTGGTGTTGTTTGATTTTACAGGATTTTTCCCGATTTTTATGAATTTTTAAAGGATTTA